>JAJKFI010000057.1:4492235-4509446 GCA_029204185.1 Lerista edwardsae | reverse complement strand
TGTGTGTGTGTGTGTGTGTGTGTGTGTGTGTGTGTGTGTGTGTGTGTTTTGTACTTTTATGGGGCAAATCACATCACATTTAAAATGGCACCACAAATACAACACAGAAGATAAAACCACATCAGATCTGTGGTTTTGCATTCTGTACTTTTAAGGTTGTGAACTTAGTAGTGCCCTTTCGTTAATAAGTCCCATCATCCATTTAGCCGGCTGTCACTTACCCATGATTAAGTGCATTCAGAACTGAGAACTTGAAGCTGCAGGATAATTTGGGGCCTGGTATTGGTGCATCAGAGAAATTAATATAGATAATTACATTAAACAAGAATACAGGCTATGGTTACCACTAAGGGGTTTATAGATGACTGATTGCCATTAATGTTAATTAACTTAAGTTAATTAATGGGTCCTTTAAGCGCATTTGCCGTGCTTGCTCACAAGATGCCAACGCTGCCAAGTCAGCAGGAATTGGTGTTCCCTGTTCAGCATGACGGCAACTCCAGCAGCAACGTTTGATGAAATTCAGCAGAGGTTGTGTTTCGTTTGTGATTCTCGTGCACGTAGGGGGAGGCTGGGGAAGGGCTGCCACTCCAAAGTGCTTTGCCAAAATAGGTTCAATCTCTGTCCTCTCTAGGTAGAGCTGGGAAAAACTCCTGCCCGAAACACAGAGTGCGACTGTCAGCTCGGCACTACTGAGCAAGAGAGACTGGCCCCATAGGAGGCAGTGCGGGTGTCCACAGCCACGGAATCCGCCACTGTTCTGTTCCAAACCCCACCAGGGATACCTGAAATTGCGGGTATTGGGGACAGTTTTTTAAGACAGGGAACATCAATGGTTTTGCTGCGACAAGGTAAAAAAGAGAGATTTGTTTAATGTTCCCCTGTCTTTGCAATAGGTGCGCCAGTATCCATGTAATCCGCGGATAACTGAGACAGCGGATACTGAATTGGTGGCTAGAGGGGCACGCCTGTACTTCTGACCAGGGTCATTAGGGCTCCCCATTAGGGCTACAACCCTACATATTGAATTGGGTGGGGTGGTTCGTGAGGATTTGGTGGCTCCCCTTGTTGGTTTCTGCTGCACAGCCAGTTGCAGATCTAGGGGGGCTAGGGGGGCATGAGCCCTGGGTGCCATCTTGGGAGTGGGCACTGTAACCATGGCGCACCACGCCCCCAAAATGGCGCCCGTGGCCTGCCACCCCCCCGCCCCCACCCAGGCCCTGCGCTCTCCTTGCTCTCACTGGCCTTAAAGAGCCAGCGGGAGCTAGGAGGAGAAGGCGCTGCCGCCCAGCGCCCCCTCCCATCTCTTAGAGTGGGGGCGGGGCATCGCGCGGTGCACGTCATGATGTCATGACGTTGCATGCCCCCATGGGGCACGTTTTGATTGGGCGCCATGGGCGCCATTTCGAGTAGAACCGCCCCTGTGCACAGCTCACAGCATGGGAATCACTGCCTCAATTGGCTGTTTTCTCCGAAAGAACAAGAGCATAACCTTCCCTTTTTCTTTCCCTGGGCATCTGGGCTTTGGGCTTCATTGTTTCTTATTGGCTAGTTCAGGAGCAGGAAAATCTAGCCCAACTCTTGGGACTTTCCCTAAACGTAAGCTGTGGTGAGGCAGGTGTACTGAGCCAATGGGCAGGTGCAACTAGAAATCAGTGGGGTGGTCACAGGTGTCATTCTTCCCCATTGTTCCAAAAGGTCAGACAGACTGGCATTTCCCCACCTGGGCAGGCCCACTCAAAGCGTGAGCAACCCCTCTGGGCTTGGGCGTTTTCAGTCAGTTTTGTGCAACAGCCAAATTTCACTCATCAAAACAATGTTTTCATTTCACTCCACTAAAATTGAGTGTTGGGAGAGTTAGAATGGATAAAAGGAAATACTTTTTTACCCAGCGAGTAATTAACCTGTGGAACTCCTTGCCACAGAAGGTGGTGATGGCATCTGGCCTAGGTGCCTTTAAAAGGGAATCCGCTTTTAAAGGGAATCCCCAGATTTCTGGAGGAAAGGTTCATCATGGACTATAGGCCATGATGGGTTGTACAACCTCCTTATGTTAATAGTAGGCTACTTCAGGATGCCAGGTGCAGGGGAGTGGCCACAGGATGCAAACATCTTATTGTCTCATGTGCTCCCTGAGGCATTTGGTGGGCCATTGAGATGCAGGAAACTGGACTAGATGGGCCTGATCCAGCGGGGCTCTTCTTATGTCTTAGCTTGTGAGTTGGGTATAGGAAGGGAACCCAACCCCTGCCTTTTTAAAAAACAATTATAGCTAATTTGGTGGATCAATTTTTGTCAGGCCACTGGAAACATTTTTCACAAAGTTCCAAACTGCCTTCAGTTCTATGAACTAGTGACCCCTTATCATCTACTTTTGGGCACTCCTCACATCTCCACTAGAGTTAAATAAATCAAGTACCTTAATTAACAAAGACTGGCAGGATTGCAAAAGCAATGAATTAGTTTGTGCCCTACCTGAAGGATCACACACAAAAAATGCAGTCGTTACAATTAATGGATTTAATTTTAAATGCCAGGGCTCTGTCTGAGAGTGCCAGAGGAGTCCATTTTGGCATTCTTATTACTCTTTAATTATAATTGATGTACCTGGAAAAACTGCCAGGTAATGCAGATTTTAACACAGGTATTCATCTCCCTTAAGAGCTCACAGCCCTTGTCTGAAACAGTCAATGATATGTAACAAGAATATGATGAAATCCAAATTTATTAGAATAGTTAAAAGTCATTATTAATTCTTTGCCACAATATATATCTTTGAGCTGGAACTTTTTTAAAAAGTACAGATTGAAGAAAAATAATTTATTTGAGACTCTGGGGACGGGGGGGAGGGGAGACAGAGAACGCATGTACCAGTTGAGTATCCTTTGCCCTGAGTAATAGACAGAAACTGTTCTTTACAGTGTGTTGATTGAATTCTAACCCCAATGCAGGGCTCCTCATGAGCAGCGACTCATCACTCCTTGCATATTTATTTTGTATAATTCACCCAATAGTAGAATTTTCAAAAGTTCACCTTCTTGGTCCCTTAAATGATAGTACAAACATTGGCACCAGTTATACCAGAGTTTAATTTTAAGTAGGAGCTGTCTAGAGATTAAGTACACATTATAGTCTTTTGGTCTTAAACTTAAGCCCAAACGAAATGCAATTATCAAATTAAGAGCTCACAGCTCTTGTTGGCATTTTGTGAAAGGACTATTGTACTGAAGGGAATTATTCTTGTTTAAAGCCCTAAGCTTTGTAAAGTTGTATTTTAAGGATCCACAGTAAATATACTAATTAAAGCAATTAGAGTAATGCTGCAGCTTAATCAGTGCCAAACGCCACCAAACGTCTGCCTTCCAGATTTATTGTGTTGATCTTGCATCGGGGGAAGTCAAATGGCAAGTGGCCCATTGCCTTTTACGGCTTCCCAGCAACGCGAGCAGCCTTTCCTCCCTCAAATTGTCCGTGTGGCATTTCTCAGGGGATCCTTTTCCCACTGCTCAGCTGACAATTGTCACAGCTGCTCAGTTCATTGCTTAGCCCGCTCTTAAATTGGCACTGACACATAGTAAACCACCAGTAGGGCAAAGCTGTTGAGTGCAGACACTACCTACAGGTTGTTATAACCAGGGCTGATCAGCATGCACGCACATATGCATGCACACACACCAACTTTCTCTGACAAGGTAATCCAAATTCTGTAACAAAAAGCCTGAATTATACAAGCTGTATACATTATGCAAAAATGTGCCATTTCTTTCTTTCTTTGCTACATTTATTCTACATTCTAATTCTTGCATATATTATTTCTTTGGAACTTGTACTAGTACTACAACCAATACTGCTAACCTGAGGCTGCTGCTCAAAACAACTATATAACAGGTCAATTAAAAGGCACTCTTTAAAGTGGAGTATCCTTGCCTCTTGGAAACATTTGTTGATTGTATTGTTCAATATCAGTCTATACTGTATACAGACTCTGCAAAAAAACTACTATTACAAAAACACTTTTTGAGTTGTTGGATTTTGTAGCCATGTATTTCCTGGCCCTACAAGGCAAATGGGTAACAGTGTTTTGATTCCCACCTGTAAGGCTGATTTGCACAGGCAAATCATTCCATTTGCACAGGCTCCATGAAGAAGTGCATTGGCACAGTGGCCTGAGCAATTCTTCTGATCCTCAGCACTGTGTAGTTGTGTCCTACAGGTAAGGCTCAGGATGGATTATTAAGGAAGGGAGGTGACACCAATGGTGGAATGTTGTATTCTTCAGTCAATAAATGGCTGTTGAGCCTGGACCAGCAATGCAAGTCTCCGTTTCCACTGCAGTGAGCTGAACATAGAAAGTGGTCCGGAGCAGGAAATCTTCATACAATTTGCCTAATATACAACAAGCCTCAGTGGGATTGAGAAGCCTCAGTAGACTGAGATGACCAGCATCGCAGGCATTGGGTTGTGTCACAGTCTTCCATCTTTGCATGCTGGGGAGCACAACCTTGGTCCAGAAGAGTAGGAGAAACTAGTGTGGCACAGGGTGATACGGCCGTCTGATTTGCTTCCCAATTCCTAATAACTGCTGTGAATGGAAATAGCTTTTGGGCATCCTCCCAAGGCGCAATATATACAAGTAATGGATTGTTGCAAGTCATTACCTACAAGCGTAATGTAGAAAACATATCCTGGGCAACAACTGCCCTTCACGTTGCATCTGGTAGATTCCACTTTCACCTCAATAAATTTATATAATGGATTCCAATGCCAAATACTAATAATGCAGCTGGCTGAAGAGTTCCATAGTTTCTTATATCATCCCCGGTCGGCAGGAGAAAAAAATGATAACATAGTGGATGCGCAGAAGGTATAATTATATTCAAAGAGCAGTGATTGCTGTACTTGCATTAACCTTGCGAGGCTCACACCTCAAATGTCTATATAATGTATTTAACCTTGTGTTTGATAATGAAATATGATGAACAGATGAGCACAGTCCTGCTAGTACAGAGAACAAGGATTCCCAGCATGGGCTACTATCATTTTGTGCTATTATTAATAATAATTATTACTATTATTGTTACTACTACCATTACTATATTAGCATGTGCTGTTGTTGTTGTTATTGTTGTTATTGTTGTTGTTATAATAATAATAATAATTATTATTATTATCCATTAACATATGCACAGTCAAAATGATAAAAAGATCACAAATATCACGGACTGGTCTTTTGTTGGCAATTCAAGCTCTAACCAAGAGCCTAAGAGTTGTCCAAGTATCTGCGTAAGATATATGATGTTCCCAACAACGTAGTTTTTTGTAGGTCAGACGTTCTTATATTATTGATCTTCAGAGTTTCTAGATGTTTTTGTAATTTTTCAAAATAGATCCAAGTGCCCCGATGACAATTGGCACTACTTTGGATCGTTTTTGCCATAATCTCCCAATTTCAATTGTCAAGTCCCTATATTTTATGATTTTTTCAAGTTCTTTATCTTCAATTCAGCTATCACCGGGTATGGCAATGTCTATAAGCCATATAATAGTTTTTTCTTTTCAACCACCGTTATATCTGGTGTGTTGTGTTCTAAATGCCGATCAGTTTGAATTCTAAAATCCCATAAAATTTTTACCACTGCATTTTCAACAACTTTTTCTACCGGATGGTCATAGTAGTTTTTTGATACTTCAAAATTATATTTTTAACATAAATTCCAATGGATCAAACTAGCCACTCGATCATGCCTTTTCAAATAGTAAGTTTGTGCAATTTTACGACATCCACTGATTAAATGATCTACAGTTTCGTCAACTTCTTTGCAAAGTCGACATTTGCTGTTATTAATGACTTCCTGAATTTTTGCTTTCATAACATTTGTTTGCAGTGCCTGTTCTTGTGCTGCAAATATTAATCCTTCAGTTTCCTTCTTGATGGTTCCCATTTGTAACCACAGCCAGTTTGTAGAGTCCACTTTTCCTTCAGTTTCCTTCAGGTGCTGTCCATGCAGAGGCTTATTTTTCCAATTTTCCAATCTCCTATTTAGTATTTCTTGTCTGTAATCTTTTTTTGTACCAGTTGTTTTCAGTATTTTCTCTTTGTATACTTCTCTTACCCTTTTTTCCTTGCTTGCCATAATGTAATCATTAAGACCTCTTTTTTCTTCTTCCACTGTTTGTTTCACTTGTAGAAGGCCACTGCCTCCGATTTTACGTGGAAGGTATAACCTATCAATATCACTGCGTGGATGTAGAGCATGATTGATGGTCAGTTGTTTTCTTGTTTTTCTATCCAAAACATCCAATTCAGCTTGGGTCCAATCAATAATAATAATTATTGCATTTTTAATAATTATTATTGCATTTATAATAATAAATATTGCAAATATTTTGCATTGTGAAGTGGCTGCCTTCAAATACAGATTTGTTTAGATTCCTACCCTCCTGCCTTATCTCTTATGTATTATGAAAAAATATAGAGCTTATTCTGTGGCAGTCCATGCCCTGTGGAGTCCAACTGCACAGTCAGCTGGGAGGTCGGGCACCTACCGCCTGGTGATGCCATCTGGTGGGTGCCCACTGCCTGCTGGAGTCGAGTGTGGCTCAGTTTGATCAGCCAAGGAGCCGGGGGCAGTGATGTCATTCAGGGGGAACGGACCAGAACGGGCGTTCCGGATCCTAACGGGCTCCGTGGCTGGTTCTGGGTTTTGTTTTGTTTTTGTTTTTTTTCACCATTTGAATTTGAACTCAAAAGTGAGTTCCTGTTCCTAAATCATTTGAATGACACCACTGGCCGGGGGGGGGGGAGGTGGCACAAGGCAGCCCTCAAAAGCAGGTGGAACCAAAGCCGAGGGGAGAGTGGAGGACAGTGCTGGACGGAAAGAGACAAATGAGCAGAAGCGGGGAGAGAAAGGGGGGAAATGAGAGGAGGATCAGAGGAACGAGGCAAGAGGTGAGAGAGGCAGGAAGGGAGGAGCAGAGGACCATGGCTGGAGTAGGGCAATATCAACAGGTGGAAAAGACAGAACTGCATGGACCTCCTGGGGATGGCCCCGTCTCACCTGAGCGTGAACCCAACCACAGTAGTCAGCAGCACATGGACCAGAGCATCCTCAAAAGAATGCAGCAGGAAGGCAGGACCATGTGGGAACCGGCAGTTCTTAAGGGACTCGAGGACCTGCTTCTGTGATGCCCACCCCTAGGACAGACTTGGAAGAGCTCTTGAATAGATCTCTACAGCATTCAAAAGACAGCGAAGATGATTAAGGAGCTGCATTTATCGTCCTCTCCTTCAGCCATAGGACGGTGGTCACAGATGATGACTAACATACCTACGGGGAAGGGAGAGGAATGAAATTAGAGCGCCAGGTTGAGGTGTCCATTCAGCAGTGACAACACTTTGTTTCACTCCTGGCTTTGTGTCATTATTGCAATTATCAATTAGACATTTTAGGAACTACAAAGATTACAGGGGGAATACAGCTTCATCTGTCATTTTATAGCAGCAACAGCAGCAATTTGAGGTGTTTTAGCACTCCTCAGGTCAAGACTGTTAAAAAGAATTATTTATGGCTGCTGATTTAGGGATTTGCATGGTGCCAATTAATCAATTTCCGTAGTATTCAGAATTGACAATTAATTGACGTTTCCCTCTCTGTCTGGCAAAGCTTTTGCAGATCATGGCTGACAATTAAAAAATTTCTCTTCCTGGAGTGAGAGAATGCTAATTCAGGGTGGAAAAAGTAGTCATAAATGAAAGGTATATTAAGAATACTGCTCTGTAGTATTTTGGCATAAAGGCAAAACTAAAATAAAGTACACCATCATTGTTTGCACCAAAGGCCAGTTGGAATGCTCTCAGCATAACTCTAATAATTATTTCCCTAGAGGTTTTTAATGGGGGAAGTATCTCATTTTTTTATCTTCTAAGAAGGCTTATTAATTCTTCCTTCACATTTTATTCTCACAGCAGTCCTGGGAGTTAGGTTAACCCTAGAATCATTGAGTTGGAAAGGATCTGCAAGGTAATCTAGTCCTGCCTGCAGCAGGAAATCCTCCTAGAGCATCTACAGCAGTGAGGGAGAATCCACCACCTCCCTCCAGTGGCAATCTGTTCCACTGTCGAACCACCCTTACAGTCAGGAATTTCTTCCTGATGTCCAGCTGGAATCTCCTCTCTTGCAGTTTGTACCTATTGGACCTAGTTCTAGGTCTAATAGAGACCTAGGTGAGAACGAATTTGTCCCTGCTTCCACAGACATCCCTTCAGATATTGAAAGAGTGCCATCATATCCCCTCTCAGCCTTCTCTTCTCCCAGCTAAACAGACCCAGTTCCCTCAACCTTTCCTCCTAGGACTTGCTTTCCAGCCCCCTGATCATCTTTGTTGCTCTTCTCTGAACCTGCTCCAGTTGGCTGCAACCTTCTTGAACTGAGGTGCCCAGAATTGGACACAGGACCCCAGGTGAGCTCTCACCAATGTGGAGTAATGGGTGTTTTGGGGGGATGTTGGGGAGGGAGGGGGTAGATCCAGTGGCAGTCAGGCATGCTGGATCTTATTTCCTTGGACCCACTAAGTGCTGCCACTAAATAGCTGGCATAGGTCCAAGGAGACCCATAGACCATCAGGGGCCTACACAGCTGTCTGCGACCCATCTGACATCAGGTCACAACCCACAACCCAAGTGGGTTCCGACCCACAATTTGAGAAACGCTGTGTTATCATATCTGCATGAACAGCTATTTGGGACTTACCTCCACATGCTACTATTGGCCAAGATTGCAGAGACTTTTTTTTTCAGAAAGCCAGCAGAAAGGCTTCTTCGGAGGACCTCTTCAATGCATCAGAGTTCTTAATAATGACATAATGAAGTGGCTACATGTGTGCCTGATTTAAAGATACCAGGATCTGCTTGTAGTAGATAAAGTGAGGCAACTATCACCTTACTGAAGTCCACCTTACTGAAGTCATATCAATCACACAGAGGTATCTGCCACTTTGATTTTAAATTCTTCCTTCATGCAAGCTGGAAGTTTTAACTTCATTTCCAAAAGCTATCGATTTATTTCCTCTTCCCCTCTTTCCCACACTTGTCGAAATTAAAATGCTCGTAAATTTGAAGGACTGACAAAGGCGAGAACAGATGTTAGCGTTCACTTGGCACAGTGCAAGTAACTACTAACTGGTGGGAGACACTTATACTTGCTCAGATGTATTAACGACTTAATTTTGCAGGGAATCTGGTTCAAAGATTGAGGTGCAAATCAAAACCTCTCTTGGAACACTGGTACATCTGTGCCCTCCACATCCTTGTGGGAGAGGAGCCTCTGAGATGTAGCCCGTTCTTATATTTCTGTGGTTTGCCTGAGGTCCAGGCAGGATCCTTACTGGGTAGGGCTCAGTGGTGTCATCTAAATGATTTAAGAACAGGTACTCACTTTTGATTGGCACATGTCGGGACCCGCCCACCGGAAGTGACATCATAAGCCAGAAGTGAGGTCATGGCAGGAAGTGACATGAAAAAAGCCCTTTTTGAGGCCTCAGACGATTTTAAACTGATCCAACAGTTGCAACAGTATTCCACAGCACCCCCAGAACATGCTAAGGAGACCTGGCATCATGTTAAAGTGACCCAACAGTTCCAAAACCCCAGAGCAGCTCATTTTTCAGTGGCAAGGAAAGGAAAGGCTCCGCTGCCTGCCTGCCTGGCTCTGAGAACGTGCAGGCAACTCAAACATGCAGGAAATTCAAACGTTGCAGAGGGCGGAGTCGATGAGTGGGCGGGCGAATGGGCGGGGCCAGCTGTAATCCTAGAAACCGGTACTCGCGTACCCCTGCGTACCCCCTGCATGACATCACTGGTAGGGCTCACTCATAGAACCCTTGTGACCAGGACACAGAGTTGAGAAAATCAAGCGTTAAAATAACTCAAGACTTGCTAAAGGGAACTTGGAGGTTGTGCCGACTCCCACAGGAATCAATAAAGGGTTGGGCGTCTGGGTTCTGTACAAATTGTGGGCTCTAGTGGCAGTCCTGCCATTATCTGGGGGGGGGGGCAAATGCCCCAAGCCCTTTAAGGGTGGTGCCAATGCAGCCTTGGCTGTTCTGCCTTCCGGGGAACTGGAAATGGAGTGTAGATGCTGCCCAAAGGTGTTACAATGCTTTCAGACAGAAGTGAAGCATCGCGTGACACTCCATAAGTGTGTCACTCCACTTTAACTTGGGGGAGTTAAAGCAGATAAAAGGAAGTATTTGTTTACCCAGCGGGTAGTTAATCTGTGGAACCCTTTGCCACAGGAGGTGGTGATGGCATCTGGTCTTGATGCCTTTAAGAGGGGATTGGATGGATTTCTGGAGGAAAGGTCCATCATGGGTTATAGGCAATGATGGATTGTGCAACCTCCTTACAAAGGTGGTGGGCTACTGGTACCGGGTGCAAGGGAGTGGCAACAGGATGCAAGCATCTTGTTGTCTCATGCCTCCCTGGGGCACCTGGTGGGCCGCTGTGAGATACAGGAAGCTGGACTAGATGGGGGCCTTGGCCTGATCCAGCAGGGCTCTTCTTATGTTCTGAAGGCCCAGGTTGGGTTGCAAGTTATTATAGGACTCTCCCCAGGAACAGGACAGCAAATTCTGTTTTATTTATCTCATATTTACCTCAGAATATTACCTCAGAAATTTACCTCAGAATGCCAGGTGCAAGGGAGTGGTCACAGGATGCAGGCATCTTGTTGTCTTGTGTGCTCCCTGAGGCATCTGGTGGGCCGCTGTGAGATACAGGAAGCTGGACTAGATGGGCCTTTGGCCTGATCCAGCAGGGCTCTTCTTATGTTCTTATAAGGTTCGGGTAGGTGGCGGGCAGCTGTCCGGGGGGGGGGGTTGTCCAGCTGTCAGGGTGGCTACGGGGCCAGGGACATGACTGGTGGGCTCCTGGCATTCGCCCGAGTAGACCTGCCCTCTGTAGTTGGTGCTGTGAATAGGAGTGCTGTTTATTTGCTTTATTGTGCTCAAGTGGTCACCTTTTTATTGTGCAAACTGCTCTAGTTGCCTTGCTGTGGAACAGCAGGCATTTCACTTTTAATAATCGTAGTCTCTCAGCTACACCACCAGTCTCTTCCCCTTTCATTTTTAATTTATATTTGGCATGTAGTACACAAATATTAAATATTGCTATAAATCAAATACAAAGTTCTTAAGAGATATATTGAAGCAATATTGGTGTAAATCTAAGATGCTGTCGTTGTCAACTAATTTAAGTGGTTTAGGCATTAAAAGTATCTAGCTTTAGTTGCCATGTTAATTTTTTTTTTCCAGGCAGCTAGTTATATTGTAATGTCAGAATCATTCTGATTAAAACAAGCATTCCAGTGCTCGAGAATAGATTCCATTTCCAATGAAAATGCTGAATTCTCCATTTACCTTTCTTGCCTTTTCTAAACCTTATCAGCTATCTGAGTTTCACCATATAAAATATAGCCCACATTTGCTCAAACCAGCTGCTCAGTGGGGAGTCCTTCCTTCCTTCCTTGGGTGCTCTTTAATCAAGAATTGATTTTCACTGCATTCCAACACTGACTTGAAGAAAAAAAATCGCATTCTGGGGTTCACTGCTTGTTCTCTTGGAGCACCTTTACAGCTGCAACCATCTTTTAATGCTTTTTATTTTTAAAAATACATTTTCATTTATGTTTGTTTCTCCTTTTATGAAGGTCTGAGCTGCTGAGTTTTGATGGTTTCTCTCGTTTTGTGTCGATGCCAAGAACACGTAGGCACCTGCTCTTCTTCCCAAAATGCTGGGTGTGCATGCTGTACTGTAAAAGGAGGTCCAAGAGAACTTCCGCTGCCAGGCAAGGCAACACTGTCAATGTTTAACAAGAACTTCTTTCCAGAACAGGACACACAAACCTGCAGCCCAACCCAGTGCAGATTTCTGCACAGCAGCACTGCAATCAGGCCAGTGCAAGTTGCTCTGCATCCTGTGGGGGAATTTTGCATGCTGGAGGTCTCCTCTTGGTAAGAGGACATTTGTCCCTTTGCCCTGGAGAAAGCCCCAGCCCATGCAATGAATCTACTCAGACCTGCAGAAGCTACATAGTTGGTGCACATCTGCATGCATCCAATGCACGCCACCTCCACAGATCCCTCCCCCCGGCCGGATACTCTACCCCACCCCCATTTCAGGTCTCAGCAGACTCTGTACAAGTTTAGACAATGCCTTTCGATAATGGCAACAAACAAATAACCAAAGCACACCAAAAATTAAGCTCATTATCTGTAGTGTCTCCCATACTGTAGTGGTTTTAAGTTCCTCTACTATTGTGAAGAAAGTAGGGTGCATGTAGCCTCTACCTGCGGCATTCCTCCAAGGGGGGGGGAGTATTAAGCACTTAGCTTGAGACTTTTATTTCCTTGCTTTTTTTTTTTTTTTTGCAAAATTGATAACAGCTATACTAATGGAACACCTCGAAGCAATCACTGCCACAGATCTGTGTATAAAATTATCATTGCCTCACAGCAAAATAATTTAGGAAAAGTTAATTACGCAGATAAAGTGAAAAATCTATGTTCATTTACAAATGGACACCAAATGAAGCCTCCATTATTTTAATTTATTTACACTGGCAACTCTGCCTAAAAGGGAATTCAAAATTATTGCAGGAGGTTGAAACCTTCCAGCCCACCTCTACAAACCATCCATCACATTAGTAGCCTCTGCTCATCTGAGTAGTCGCATTTGACTGCATCGTTTACAAGGGCTAGACTTTTTGTTTTGAAGACACACACCAGCAATGTTTAAAGCAAAAATGCCATCTTGCTTTAAAGATCCACAGCATAAGTAATTCCCTATTGGCCAAGAATAATACATATTTAGCGCATTGCTGTGTGTGTGTGTGTGTGTGTGTGTGTGTTTTGGTGACACAGTAAACTTGATGGCAAATCTGAATAGACATTTTTCTCTGTTTATTGCTCCTCGGGGACCATAGATGGATTTCACCTCACTTTGCTACGCTACAAGCAAATTATGCTGAAATCCTTCCAAGAACTGAAATGATACGTTTATAAATCCTCCATATTGAACTTCTGGCCTCAAGTAA
Organism: Lerista edwardsae; assembly: GCA_029204185.1. NCBI lineage: Eukaryota > Metazoa > Chordata > Lepidosauria > Squamata > Scincidae > Lerista > Lerista edwardsae. Next base: position 4,496,355 of record JAJKFI010000057.1, on the reverse strand, counting down.
GTTTATTATAATAAAACATTTAGGTGGGTTTTCTCCTTTCATTTATTTTGGAAATGCCTTCCACTTACAGGGAAAGAAGTGTCAGGCGTTTCTAATTTCACCTCCATGTGCGGAATTTTATGCTGCAAAACAAGCATGCATCAACTAATAAAAATCACACCCCAGTGTATCTGATATGTAATGAATTTCTGCATGAGCTATTTTATTCATTAGGTTGATTTATGGACACTTAAAGTACACAGCTGCCTTAAACACCTTCAGGTTGATTGGTCTGGAGCTGCACTGTGATCCAAGGTAACTCTGGATCTCCGCCACCATTCTAAACAATGGGCTGGATGCAGGGTGGGTGGGGATAAATGACCCTGGCTAAAGGGTTTAGGTGTTTCAAGAAGCAGGTGCCAACTCTATTTCTTTAAATTGAAAGCACACAGGAGATGTGACTGAAGGCTGATTTGAAAGGTTCATTCCAGTCTGTTGAATTATCTGGGAGGAAGAGAGGTTTCTTCTAGGGCAGAAAGAACAATCCTAACCTGGAGTTAGGCCGGCACAGTTAGGCCAGCAAAGTTTGACCAGCATAAGGGACACCATAAAGTACTGTATGTTTGGACCACTCTCTCTGAGAGGCCAGCACACAGACGTGCGCCATCCTCCCTGACTCCGAGAGTAGTCCAAACATGCTTTAGGGTGGCCCTTGCACTGACCAAACTTTGCTGGCCTAACTGTGCCAGTCTAACTCCAGGTTAGGATTGTACCCTTAGTTTGGCCCTTAGCTAAGGCTTATGTAATGAGACAGCTTAGTGAGATAGTTTAGGCTGAGAGACAGTGACTGGTCCAATCACACCCAGTGAAGTTCATCTCTGAAAAGGAGTTTGAAGGTGAGGTTTCCCAAGTCATAGCTCAGCACTCACCACTATACCAAACAGGCTGAACTGCCAATTGGTTTAGTTAGTTTGCTGATTTAGAGCAGTGCTGTCATTCATTTAGGTTGACCTGACCCCCTAACAACTGCTCTTAAGCATGACAGCTAAACAGAAACTCCATGTTTCTAGATGTTTCTAAATAGAAACTCAATGGTTCTACACCAGAACCAGAAGACATCCACTAAAATTGTGTGTTAGGGGAGTGTTCCACCAAATTCCCTGCTGGGCCTCCCCAAGGGCCCCAATGCCCACACTAGGCTAACTAGTTTCCCCTCCAGAGCAGCCTCAGAGATAGGCAAGAGGGAGGGGGTTCATTCACCCACTGGGCTTCCTCTCGCCCAGCAGCCTTGCTTGGGATCACTGGCTGGTCAGCCTCCTCCAGACTGCCCTCTTCACTGGCTTAGCTCAGATACCCTAACTCTAGCACCAACAAACCCCACCGCCAAACAATAGGCAGTCAGCCTGCCCAAGCCACAACTGCCTCCTCCACTTGGTGGCTCCAGGGGCATGGCAGCCATACAACTACTCCCAATGGTCTCCCAAAACAACCTTACCTTATCCAGTCCTTCCGGCAGTCAATCCAGCCAGCATTCCATCAGTCCAGCACCTGCCCAGGTGCCCTCCTGCAGCAGCTACCTAGATCATTTACTCCAGCTCCTGCCTCTCACTTTATACTGAGGCCAGCCAATCAGTGTCTGTTGCTAGGCAGGCTCTAGCATCAGCCACGCCCATCTGCACCTGTGCTAACCTCCCTTCATTGCCAGGGGCCTCATCAGCCTACAGCTGTGCTCCCGAGGCTTGCAAAGACCTTGGGGGTTAACCCTGTAATCCCTGCCTTATTCTGGGACAAGGGGCCATTTCTGATACCACTCCCTATCTCCTCTGGGTATCTCCTGCCTTTTCCAATACAGGGAGTTGATGAAAGAAACAGATGAAAGAAAATACTTTTTTTAACCCAGCAGGTAATTAATCTGTGGAACTCCTTGCCACAAAAAGTGGTGATGGCATCTGGACTTGATGCCTTTAAAAGGGGATTGGACAGATTGACCAATATTGAACAGATAGCAACCCCCGCTAACTGGGCAAGAGGCACTTTCTCAAGTGGTGCTCCTCTTATATTTAGCAGGGGGAGAGTAATTGTCTCTCTTCACCCCTGCGCAGTGTCTTTTCTAATGGCTGTTGCTGGTGGTGGTCTGCATTTTTTTAGATTGTGAGCCCTTTGGGACAGGGAACCATTGAACTTTATTTATTTATTTATTTATTTATTTATTTATTTATTTATTTATTTTTTATTATTATTATTATTATTATTATTATTATTATTATTATTATTATTATAATATTTAATTTATATCCCGCCTTTCTGCCTCATGGGCACCCAAGGTGGCTCACAATACAATACAATAAAAATCACAATTTACAATTAAAAACAATAATTAAAAACATTAAAAACATTAAAATAATTAAAATAATTAAAATTTAAAAACAACAAGCTCCATGGATCCTAAAACATAGTCTAAAAAAATATTACTATTTACTATTATTACTATATATCAATGAGAACCATTGAACTTTATTATTACTATTTGCCTTTATTATTACTATTACCGCTTTGTGAGCTTTGTGTTGAAAAGCGGTATGTAAATACAACTGATTTATGGAGGAAAAGTCTGTCACAGGTTACACACACCATGATGGCTTTGTGCAACCTCTTGGTTTTAGAAGCAGGCTACTTCAGAGTGCCGGGTGCAAGGGAGTGGCAACAGGATGCAGGGATCTTTTTGTCTCATGTGCTCCCCGAGGCATCTGGTGGGCCACTGTGAGATGCAGGAAGCTGGACTAGGTGGGTCTTTGGCCTGATCCAGTGGTGCTCTTCTGATGTTATGTCTAGAGGCAATGTACTTTGAAACTCCAAACAATGGGGATAAGCAACAGGCAAGCTGTTGCTTCCATGTCTTGTTGATGTACTTTCTGTATGCAAGGATTGCCCACTGTTGCAAAAATAAATACTGGACCTGGGCTACATGAATATCCCACACAACACCATTGTGGGTCAAATGTGCCCACTTTTTAACCTCACTGTACAACGTGGCACCAATTTAATTTTGAAAAATCGTATCAGTCTTGCCTTTTCCTTCCCTTTCTCTGAATTCCTTTCTGCCTGACCTTCTCTGCCCTTAAGTTCAAAACAATCAAAGTGCCTCCCTGTATGTGGTGGTGCTGCTGGTCATAGTTCAGTTGATACCTGTTGAAGAGCAATGAATTAAAAAGCAATAAAAAACATTTGCAGCGCCCCATCTCAGGGAATGTAAAGTGATCACCAGTTTATTCTGATTTGCCAGTGTAAATATGTGTTGAGCTAATGCAATAATTAACTTTTAATCTTATCTACCTTACAAGCTGGCTCCCAACCTTTCCAGTGGGTTGCAGTCTAAGTGCCTGGGCGACATCAATTACATTTCCATTAGCATTTCAGATATCTCTTTTCATATGGCATTATCTGAGTGCAGACACAGGGAATGTCAATATTGTCTTTCTCTTCGTTATGCTAATCACACTCGGTAATTTACCAGCTTATGGTTCTTGAGAAGGAGACGGAGATATTAATGCTGAGATAACATTTCTAAGAAGTTGGCCTGAATGAATGCCCCAGCAAACCCTGCGAATGTGCACGCTGCGTAAATGGTGTGAGACCTGTGTGTGTGTGTGCCCTGCCCAATTGGCGGATATTTTATTTTGAAGTTCTATAACCCACTTCGTGGCCCCACACAATCCTAACCTGGAGTTAGGCAGTCACAAATTAAGCTAGCAAAGTTTGGGCGGCACAAGGAACACCGTAAAGTGTGGACCACTGAATCCAGACATACTTGATGGTGTCCCTTGTGCCAGCCAGACTTTGCTAACTGGACAGGAGGCACTTTTTCCAGTGGTGCTCCTCTTATATTTAGCAGGGGGAGAGTAATTGTCCCTCTTCACCCCTCCACAGTGTCTTTCTAGTGGCTGTTCCTGGTGGTGGTCAGCATTTTTTTTTTTTTAAGATCGTGAGCCCTTTTGGGACAGGGAGCCATTTAACTTCATTATTATTATTTGCCTGTAAACCGCTTTGTGAACTTGTGTTGAAAAGCAGTATAAAAATACTATTGATTGATAAATTTGATTGATTGATTGATTGATTGATTGATTGATTGATTGATTGATTG
>JAJKFI010000057.1:4475031-4492225 GCA_029204185.1 Lerista edwardsae | reverse complement strand
TTGATTGATTGATTGATTGATTGATTGATTGATTGATTGATTGATTGATTGATTGATTGATTGATTAACTTGGGCCTTCCTAATTCCAGGTTACGACTGCACTCTCACTCTCCAATGTTCTCGCTAAGTGCTCCCTCCCTCCAGATTTCCCCTCTGTTCCCCTCTTCCAATCCAGGCAGGAGGATTCTTCCCCCCCCCATCTGCTGCCTGATGCGATGCTACCTGCATGGGCCAGCCTTTGGCTGACGACATTTCTGCAGCAAGGGGTAGCCCCATGCTCAGAAACTACTTCTTGCGCATACCGTCTATAATCCTATGGGCGGCTTACTGTGGCAGAGCTCACTGTCAGCGCTGATGCTACGTCCTAAGAGTTGACTTCAGGGCTGCTGGCGAAATCAGAAACTTTCACACCTGAAATTGGCTCACGACCCACAGTTTGGGAGCCACTGACCTACATGTTTGTAAGTAAAACAGGTATTATAAGACACTGAAGTCTCTCCTCTAGTGGAAGCTTACCTGGCGAAGCTTACATACTGCTCAGGGGAGCGGAGAGTATGACATAATAATGCGAGAGGCAAAGGGTTCAGTCTGCCTGGCTGTTATATCGCTGACCTGGTATCGCTCCAACCCTCAACAGTGACGACACAGCTGAAGTTGCAATTACAATACAAGTTCTTTTTGCACAGTGGCAATGAAAAGTCACTCTGTACATGCTCAAGGACTTCTTACTACTACTTCAGGATTTCTAGTGCATCACAGCCACTGTTTCCAATCAAGCCTTGCACCGGCAGCACAGAAATGGGAACAGGACAGATGAAGGATGGAAACAGGATTGAGTGTGACTTGTCTGTGGAACATTCCAAAATATCTGTCTTCACTGTAATGTCGCCTGCTACATTGGGACAAAGCTGTACAGGTAGGACATGCAGGAAAAATATCAATCATTGTGGCACAGAACGATGGGCCTGCCCCACACACCTTTCACAAGAAGCCCCATGGCCACATGCACATGTAGTCCTGCGAACCACGACCACAACTGGCGTGTTTAGAATTAGGGCACCAGAAAACCAGACTCCCTCCCAGATTCGTTAGGAAGGTACCCCAAGTGCCTGCATTCAATGCTTCAAAGGAACCCCAGCCTCAACCCATCATTTTGCCAATAAAATATAATCTCATCAATAAGACTTCCAGGTGGCTGAATACTTTGCATAATTAATTCTATGGGTGCATTAAGCAACGTTGTACACAACATTAATCAAAAAGAACAGTCAATATCAAGATCATATATAAAGCCACCGAAGGATACAGACTTGCCTGACTCCAGACTCTCCCTTTCCTCCCTGCCCCAGTTTGACTCCCCGTCAATGCAGGGTGGATGATGGCTGTCAAGGTAATGGCATCGCGGCAGCAAACAGCGACGGCTCTACGGCCTTTCAAGGCAGTCGACTGATAATGCAACCAACGTGCAATGGTTATTCATTGGCTGGGCAAGACCCCAAATTTATAATTCAAAGATTATCATTTCTGCCTGTGGAAAATATTGTCATTCATTGCTGAGGAAATTGAATTGTGGTTCACATTATGTTTGTCACCCGGATTATCACAAGAACTAGAAGCTGCCTTCCCTTCTGGCCACCTGCCCAACCTGTACATTTGCAGTGAACAGGCCTTGCGAGAACATCACGATGCTCAGCTCACTGAAACTTGACCTAGAGAAGCTTGACTCGGGGTCAGGAAGTATCACCACCTGACCCATTCTGGCCGACAGTATTAGAGGAGGTGGGCTTCCTGGGCTGGTCTCCCTGGAGGGCTCTCCTTTGGCCAGAACCAACATTCAAGCCATCATCAGGTTTTTGGGAGGATGAGGCAATTGTATGTATGCTCCTTAGTGAGGGGGTGGGATACAGAGGTACATCAGGCATGCCCCGATATCTACCAATTCAGTATCCACAGTTACAGTTATCCATGAATGCCTATTAAAAAGACAGGGGAGCATTAAACAAATCTCTTTTTTTTTTACCTTGTTGCAGCAAAACCACTGATGTTCCCCCTCTCTTTGAAAAGGTGTCTCCAGTATCCACGGTTTCAGGTATCCATGGGGTGGTCTGAAACAGAACCCCAGAATGGATACCAGGGCATGCCTGTATTGAACTATGAAAGTTCGTCCAATAAACCCCTTCCCTTGGCAGCAGGCTTCATCACAAGTAGTCAAGTCCCTCACCCCATTTTCTTTTGGATGCATAGCTCCCATGGAACACAACAGGTTAATGTAGGTTTTTGTTCTTCTCGGAATTTGGTTGAGCAAACCAAAGTTCATCTAGTGCAACCCTGTTTCCAACAATGGCCAACTTTTGGAGTTCCCAAGCCATACATGAAGGCTATAATCATTCATTCTCAAATGGTCATCCCAGCATATAGCATGTAGTTATGTCAAGTAACTTCACTTGGAAGCTGTACTACAGATAAATATATGATAAGTCATGTGATAAATACAGATATTTATCATATAGATAAATACAGATAAGTCATGTGAGCAGTGGAACCAGTGCACTCACGTTAACTGGTGTGGATATCACAATTGGGATTTGCCCTTGAAAATGAGGCAATATATGCGGAAAGTAATCATATGAACTTTAAATGATCTTCCGGACCTCCTTCAAAGAAGACCATGTCTTGTGAAACTTCGTCAGAGCAGCCATTAATTCTGTCACTTCCTTCCAATTACTTTCCAAACCAAGCCAACTCCAGGCACGGAAATTAATGCGACAAAAATGTTACCTTTCCCCTGGAAAATTATAGATGTCACGACAACAAACTGCTGCCGTCCACACAAATAAGCTGGTAAAGCAGCAAAATCACTGAGATTTATTTTATTTGTGTTTGATATTTTCAGTGTGTCTGCATTTTAAATGCATTTTAATGTAAAGGTTAATGCAGTTTTAATCAAGGTCAGATGGCTACTGTAATGGTGTACTCTTTTAAAACCTCTTTAGCTGGCTAGACAGATATTATTAGCACTGAGTGCCATTAGGGCGGAAAAAGCATGCGTTTGAGCCAAACGATTCTTATACATTAAATTAATTTTCAACCCAAAATTACATTCATTACATACATTTTCAAAAGTTTAAGAAAAATGGCATTATCAATATATTTCCCATCATGTGCTCCTGTGAACTCCCCACCTATTATCTATAACTAGATGAACCGGCCAGCTGCTATTCGCCTATTAAATATTGTTTCCTATCCACTGGTGTCAACCTCCAGCCCTCGGCAGAGTGATGTCTGAGTTGCAAAATTGGGACAATTAAGCTGCCCTATCCACTGTTATTGATCACTTCTGAAGTGAAGGATGATCGTATTGGTGCTAAAACGGTAGCCCAACCCAATAAGATTGTGTCACAGTGGCACGTTCATCTCTGTGTTGACAGACCAGGGGCCAACTTGTAGGAACCCCAGGTGGTGTTTCAGAGGTAAAGCCTGTTCAATCCACATGGAATGGAATCAAATTTGTGCAACTATTTGTTTTATTCTCCAATAAAAAGTATGCCTCCTTCAATGTCTCCTATTACAAGGGCAGTTCAGTTCTGGGCAGTTCAGAATCGAAAGCCAGAAATCAGAAACCGAAAACAATTACTACACAATCTAAAGAAAAATTAAAAAGTTGACAACCACAAAAAATACAACACCTACCAGACTGAGCAGTGACTGCTCAATAAATCACCAATGCAGAACTTAAGAGAAAGCCAAATGAAGCCAAAATATACAGTATCTGCTTCCTGCTTAAAGATGAGCTGTGTCAGAGGCACTCAGGCTTCTCAGGGGGGTCATCCCACAGCCAGGAGGCCCCCCACGCTGAAGGCCCTGTGCTGCCACAAGCCCTCCATGGGGAGAAGAACCTCTGAAAATGCATGAAGCCCCTGCAGAGCACAAGATACAGTACAGGTGTGGTGTGCTCTGACCATCAGACAGGCCAGGGGTTGTTCCCAAACCTTTTAGCACTGGGACCCACTTTTTAGAACGGCAATCTCTCCGGAACCTACCAGAAGTGATGTCATGACCAGAAGTGATGCCAAAGCTGCTGCTTTCCTGAGGTTGCAGCAATAAGTCGGGTTATTTCTCAGCCATTTTCCAATAGCAAAGTGAATCAGAAAGGGGGAAAAGCCCATTTACAGCCTAGTCACAAGCAAAACCACGCAGCGCTCCCCCTTTCCAGCATCCCAACGTCCCATATTTTCAGTATGCTTCACGACCCACCTGAAATTGGCTCACAACCCATCTCCCTCATCCGCCCCCTGCCCAGGTCCAGGTATGGCGTCTGCCTTGATCTCGCTGCAGTTTTTGTGGCTCCTTTTCAGATGTTTTGTTTTGTTTTTACTGCATGCAAACGGGGGCCCCCCTCCCCCCTCTCTCTGAGAGAGAGAGAGAGAGAGAGAGAGAGAGAGAGAGTCAATGGGGGCGGAATCCTCTTTCCCTTCTCCCCATAGTGAGGGCACCGCGGTTGCTTGGATGAATTACCGTCTTAAAATCGTTACAGAAAAGACTGACTTCCATCTTCTCCTCCGAGTTTTCCACGATCGTGGGCTTTCATTCCCTGGGCCCAGTCAGTCTCAGGGAAGCGCAACCTTCAGGATTATCTTTCCTCGGAGGAAGGCTCCGAATGCTGCTGGAAGGAGGCCGGAACCTCGTTTCCGCCCCCATCAATCCCGGATGACAAAGGAGCGCAGCTCTCGCTCGCTCCCTCTGCACTGAAAGGGAAGGATCGCGGCCACTGGTGATTCCACCTGCGCTGACACCAAGGATTTCAATATAATACTGGGAAGCGAACTTCATTCATTCATTCATATCCCGCTTTTTCCATGTGGAAATGGCCAAGGTGACTTACATGGGCAGGCCAGTCCAAACCACCATTTTTCTTTTCTTTCTTTCTTTCTTTTTTTTAATATACAGTATTTTGTGATTCACTGAATCCTCAGTTCTTCAGCCTCAAGCGGAGCCTCTCATATCGCCCACCGCCCTAAAAACAAAAGAGTTTACTTTAGGAGACACTTCAACTTAGAGCCCCGACGAAAATGATAATTCCCTCCCCAAAGAATATTCAGCTGGAATATTCAAGATATTGTTAATCATTCCTTCAATCCGTTGATTTCACTTCTTTCAAAGAACCATGACTGGCAGCTATAAGATGTGGGAATTCTCGGCTACGCCGAATCGTGTAAGGACAGGAAGTAAATGTTGCGAGGAAACCGGACACGTTACTGTATTTTCGTAGCAACATCGAATCGCAGCAGCAGACTTTGCCCAAGTTTAGGTAGAAAAATGACTCTGATAAAAGCTGTCATTGTTAGACACCCCTGTATGAAGAAAAAAAAGATTCTTCTTGAAGTACATATATATATTTATTATTCCATGTGGTTTTTAAAAAAGCTAGTGTCACATGCTTGATCAAAACATACCTAGGAGTGAACCAGAGCAGAAACACAAAATCTTCAGCTGAAGAACTTAAGAAACTGGATTAGAACATATCAAAATATGATATAAGCTTGAATGGAGATAATGGCTTCTTCTTCCGTTACAGTTGTTAATTTAGTACAACCAGAAAGACTGCGCTATACTAGCTATTGCTGTTGTGAGTTGGCTGTTGGCAGTGTAGTTATGCAAGCTTTGCATTGAATTGTCACACTCTGTGCCTCGCATTTAGTTGGCACTGAGTTCCAATGCTTTCTTCTCTAAGACATGCACACACAGCTGCTAACAGAGGACAACACACGACACACAGGATTGTGTTGCGTATAGGATTGTATTCTGAGTCTTGGGGGCTCTCTGTTTTTGCTACAAGATACTCATGGTGTGTCTACAAGGCAACCCGTTGAAGGTGTTACATAGTTTTTGTTTGTGATGCCCCCACATCACAGAAAATATCATTTCCTTAGAAGTAAGAAACCAGTAACTTTAAATGAAATCCATTTAACGATATCACGAATTAATACTTCCTGATCTCTTTAAATTGATTTCAAGCTGTTATTCCGACGATTAGCAGTGTGCTTCACCTGCCTAATTGTAAGCCAATAATGTTTTGGATTTGTTTTTGTTTTGCAAAATTAGGGTACCTCCCTTTATCTCCATCACTATAAATAATGTATAGTCAAAAACATTAAATCTCGAAATAACTAGATCGAAGGGGGAGGGGTCGATCTTCTCGGTTGCCCTTTTCTCTCTCTCTCTTCCCCCCTCAAATGAAAGCTTTGATCCATTCAAGCAGCTGAAGACAAATGAGAGAAGAGTAGTTAAAACCCACATTATATAGTTCTGTCTAGTACCAAATTGCGTGTGCTGACCCATATATTTTAAGATTGCAAACGGACTCCAGTCGTTTAAAATACTGTAACGTCGATAGGACTAATTAATTGGAAATAAGAAAACGAAAGAATACAATTAAACGAGCAGAGAATCATTTTCTAATTTAATAGAAGGACATTTATAAAGATCACAAGCTAAAAGGCATGGAATGATTCTATCGACATTGTGTTAAATCAGAGACCCAGCTTGGCGGGGATGAACGGGGAAGGGGCTAGAAAGCGAGGCTACCCACTTGATGGGCACCAGTGTGTCCCCCTTCCTTCTCTCTCCTCCCCCCCTTTTTTCCAATCTTGATATCTGAAAGCGAAGTTTTACAACGTGGACGGCGCTTCCCACCACCAGGATCTCAGCTGATGGATTCTTGAAGCTTCCTTTATCTCAGGTTCCAAGGACCGGCAACACAACCGGAGGCCTCGTCAGCTGCAGAGCGAAATTGACAAAATTATAAACTCGCCCCCCCCCTTACCCTGCGGTTTCCACGGGGTCCCGCTTCGGCGTGTTGCTGCTTTATTAGTGCCCCATTTCCTCCCCATAATTTATTGCAATAAAACAGACACCCGGGGTCCTCTTAAATGGTCTTTTCATAATGAATAAATTTAAGCAGGCTAATTAATATCTAAACTAACCCAATTTGTCAAGTTGATTTGTATTTTAGTTAATTGTGAAAGTAATTACCACGCGGGCGAATTAACAGTTTTCTGGAAATGACCGAGGCTGGGGTTTTATTTCCTTCCTGGGTGAAGAAAATTCATTTTTCCCCAGCTCTTGATGTGATGAATAAAAGTCATAAATCTGGATGATTGGTGCAGGCAGAGTCTAAATGGCTTCATATTTCATTTTCGGTTTAATAGAAATATTCATGCTCCGTTTTAATGAAATTAAATCGAGGGGGGATGGGGACCCGGAGAGACCAGGCTTAAAGGGACACGCACCCGATTTCTTCCCGTTGAAGGAAAAATGAGTGTTTTGTTGTTCACGATGGCCTTGTTGCCAAAATTCCGAAGGAGGCTCCAAAAGCGAAACGAGGCTACAGAGACGTCCCTGCAAAACAGCGCCTGGCATGTAAGAGCACCTCAGCTTTGGAGAACAAAGGCTAAGACCCCCAGCCAACGGGGCTTAGGGATCTGAATCGATGTAAGCCTCCTGAAGCACACGGGAGTGTCTCTGCTTCTAAATGTAAGCAAATCTGTGTAAATGGCTTGCCGATATAGGCCTCACCAATCTCAGGTAGTTCGGGAAAGGAAACCAGCCTTTCGGGCTTCAACTGAGCAACTGGAGTAAATAGCATAACAACACAATGCCTTTCCATTGGTAAAAACAATTTTCCAAAGCCTTCATTATCATTTGTGACGTTTGGCTCCCCGCGTAGTTCCTCCGTTATAAGGTTGCGTAAACCACAAATAACCAGATCCCTTTCCTTTCTAAAGAAACAGCTTTATTTTCTTCTCCAGGCCTTGCCACAAAATATCCTATTATTACAGTTTAGGACGAGGAAATGTGTAAGGGAAAACAGAAACGTACATGAGACTCGTGTGGAATTAGAAAATAAAAATAAATAATCGGGATATCTCTCGTTCTCCTAGAACGTTCAGAGCAAATTATGCGCATCAATCCCTTTTCAGGGGTGTGGAAAGGGAAGGTTTGGACTTGGCTTGGCTTCTCTCACATTCAGCACAGCACAGCATAGAGAACACGGACAGCATGGCCACGTTCACACGTGTGATGTTAACCCCACACACTGTAAATCTTGCTAAATCAGGGTAGAAAGGGAACGATCCCCGAGCAACGTTTAAATAGAAAGCTAGTTTCAAGCTATGCTGCTTGCCGCACATTCCAGGTACAAAGCAGGAAATGTAAGTATCACTGGGGAACGTGACTTCAAGCAGGGACGGTGTTCAGCATATTTTAGATGTCAACGTAAATAAATCACTTCTTCTTCTTCTTCAAAATACAGTGTTGTGCAGGACTGGCGGGATCTGACAAATGGTCGTTTCCACCTCGCTGTGGGTTTATTCAAAATGAGTACAACCGTTTTTGGCAGATCCCTTCGGGTGCTCACAAGACTCCCAAGCAGCGCTTTCTAAAGCTTTCCGAAACGGGCGCCGTCTCGAAGGGAACTCCGAAGGCTGCTGGGGGGTCCACACAGCCCCCCTTTCCGGGCCAGACTGCCCAACTTTCAAGGGTTGATCTGTGAGACTTAGCGTGGGGGGGGGGGGGGTGGCGGGGGCTGGAGCCTTTCCCTCCGCTACCTGCTGCCCAGGGAAGTCCGGCTGACGGCGCGGATTGGCAACCCGCCCCGGGGAATCTTCGCCTCGGGCTCCCCGGGGGTGAGTCTCTCCAGGGGGCTGCTGGCCCGGAGCCCCCCCCCGGCGGTGGCACTGAGGCGGCGGGGGGGGGGAGGCTTTGCTGATTTCCCCAGAGCCGAGAAGGCTTTGATGCGGCCTCGCCTGGAGGGCCAGACCGGTCGTCGGTTGATGAATTGGCCAAAACTCATCAGCTTTATTGGGAAGCGGGTTAAGGGCGGCCGAGCGCCTCTCCTTCGCCGCCTGACCCTTTTCATCCATTAAAGGGGGCGCCGCCTCCGCCCTCCTCCGGGGGGAGGCCAGCCCCGCCGCTGGAAACGGAAAAGCCGGAGGGAGGGAGGGAGGGAGGAGGCGCCTGGGTGGGGGGGGATTGACCAGCCCGGCCCCCTCCTCCGGCTTAGCTGAGCTCCGGGCGGAACGGCTCGGCCCAGCGGGCGGAGGATGCCTGTCCCCGTCCCGCCCCTGCCCTGGACCCCGGGGCCAAGGAGACCCTGGAATCGGCTTCCAGGGTTGGAGGTCAGGCAGAGGCAGGCGAAGCTCGACCGGGGGCCGCGGCCGACCGACCCGCGCTCTGCCCGCTCCGCTGCCTGCGACGCGGTCCCCGTTCGCCAACCTCCTGCCCGGAAGCGCCGTTTCCTTCCGCGGCCAAGGAACCCCCCAGGAAGCGCCTCCAGGTGCCCGCAGCTGCCTTAGGCTGCCACCCGCTCCCCACTTTCCTGGAAGTAGGTCCCACCCCTGACTGCAATGGGGCTGACTTCGGAGCAGGTGGGCCCGGGATGGTGCTGCCGAATGAATCCTCTGTCGCCCCACCGACCCCCGCAGCCCTCTTAGTTGAGAGGAAGGGGGGAGGACGCGTCGCGGGGCACCTGGGAGCGAGAGAGGGGTCTGTGAGCGGAGGACGGGGGCCGAGGAGGGGCTCATTCGTCCTCTCGCCTCGCGAGCAGCCCGAGCTCGTGCAAGAGCCGAGCAGACCCGCGGCCCGGAGCTCCGTGCAGTTTGCTTGCCGAATACAGGCGGAGTGGATGCCCGGCTTGGGAGCGTCCCGGTAGCCCCAGGAGGGCCGTGGGAACTTCTCGGACCGAGGACCACCCAGGGCTCCCCCGGCCGGGCGCTATCTGCGGCGAGATAAGGCGGCGGGCCTCCCCCTTTTGTTCGGCCTCCCCCGCCCGCCGCCGGCCCCCAATGCTGGATCAACACAGGTGCAGCGCTCAGGTGAGAGAGTTCAGGCGCAGGGCCTGGCCGCGGTCCTCGGCTCAGGTCCGAAGGGAAACGCTGGGCTGGCTTCCACGGCGGTCTATTTTGATGGATCTCACGTTGTTGCGTCTTCTGGTCCCTTTGTCCTGTTCGTGGCTTGTTGATTGCAACAAATCAGAAAAGCTGCCTTCAGCTGAGGACTGGGGGGATGAATCAAAGGGGTGAAGCTAAATCAAATCCCTAAAACTTCGAAATATCCGTATGGTGTGCCATTGGAATCAAGGAGCGGAGACCGAGCGAGCCTGCACTTCTGTGCAGCGAGTAAAAACACTATAGGATCGCACTCTTTCCTGAACAGAGCGGCTTCCTTTTGAGTAAGCATACGTGGCGTACATGCTGCGCTGCATTTTACTTCCACCTCTACATTTGAGACCCCAGTCTGAGAGGGCAAGAGAATTGGTTGTTCTATGCCCCCGAAGCAATTTCGTTCCAGAGTAGGCCCATTTACTCGAGTAGGACGCCCATTATGACGCGCGCGGTGTCGGGGCTGCAACGAGACGGCGCTGCCTTTATCGGAGGCGTCAATCGCGGCAACGTAGGGAGGGCCGCGGCGAAGGTTGGCTCCCTCAGGCTGCAATCCTGTACAAACTTACGCGGGAGTAAGTCCCATTGAACTCGATGAGGCTTACTTCTGAGTATACATGCATGGGCTAGGATTGTGCCATCAGTGACCTGACGTCACGTGCAAACGGGTCGCCGCTTAAAATGGGACTTTACTAACGGAAAGAACGGAGATCGGGTCGGACTCGGACCGCAGAGGGGCCGACGCCGCGCCCCCTCCTCTCGCCTCTCGCCAGGCAGGATTCTGCTCGAAGGCCCGCTCCTCGATTAACCCGCATTATGGAATTACGGTGAAATAGGAGGGGACATCGATCAAAGCCCCACCGTCTCTCCCTCCCCCGCCCCCAGTTAATGAGAATTAAGATCCAGCCGAAGAAAAACATCCCCCGCGCCTAAATCTTTCAAGAGGCACTTAAATGCTCAAGAGGCGGAGAAATCGAGGGGGCGCCGCCTGGAGCTCGCGGGCCGGCAAAGAGATGCCGCTTTCGAGTCCTCAGGGCCGGCTTCCAGCCTGGAGGGGAATGCAACAGCCGTTTTGGAGGGCGCGGCGGGGTGTGTGTGTGTGTGTGTGTGTGTGTGTGTGTGTGTGTGTTTCTCACTGCGCACCCAGGCCCGTTCAGCTGAGGGGCGGAAAGTCCCGCGGGGATGAGCCTTTCAAACGAGCTCACCAGCTAGATTCTCTCGCCGATGATTAGCACCCCGGGAAAGGGAAAGCCGATCCCCGATCCGGGGACGCTTGGCTGCTCTTAAGCGTTAAACCGCATGCACGCTTCCTTGCGGGCATGTCCCATTGAAAACAGTGAGATCTACTTCCGAGGAAGCACCGCATAGTTAATCGAAACAGGTGGAGCAACCTAAGCCTCCGCAGTTTACTCAGAAGTAATCTCAGACGCTGAAACCCTATGAATGAGTAAACTCAATGAACACAATGGAGTTGCTTCTGAGTAGACATGCATAGGATTGTGCTGTGAGTTCGATTGCATTTACTCCCGCGAAAAATCACTGTTTACCGAGCTAAAGTCACCAGTCTCGGACCGGACGGATCCTTTGATCGCGTCCGCAGAATCAACACGCCCCCCCCCGCCCCGCCCGCCCCCCGTTCATCGCGGTTCTGGCGACCCGGAGTCTGTGAATTGATGCTGGATCCGTTTGGGAAGCTGGCGCGGCAGCAGTGACCCGTTGACCGCCTCCTTTCCGCCTTTCGCGCTAAGTGGGGGCCAGCCCGGCCGCCTTCTCCCCCCCCCCCCGCAGAAAATCCATCAGGAGCAGCAGAGGCGATTTGCTGATGAGGGTGAGGAGGGCAGCCCGGCAGCCGCGCGCCAGGAAATCCCGCTTGCCAACGCCACTTCCGATTGCTAGGGGCGGGGGGGGGGGCAAGCAAGCAGGCTCTTCGGACAGAGAGGAAAGACTTTGGCCCCGATCCCGTGAATCAGGACTTGTGGCGCAATCCTCCTCCGACCGGCCGCCACGCTTAGTCAGAAGCCACGTCCGCTGCGCCTACCTGGGCTTCTCAAGGACGCGGTCGCAGCGCTCCAGTCCTCTGTGCACTTCCCCGGGAGCAAGCGCCAACTTGCTTCGAGTAAACCTGCTGTGCAAAGCTGAAGCCCCTTCTCGTTTTCCCCTTAAGCAGAGAGAGTTGCCAGCTCTTCAACCAGCCCCTGTTGCTGTGCCTTACAAGCTTGGCGGTTGTCAACGGACCAGGCAGTAGCATCTCCACCGGCCGTGAAAAGCTTCATTTGTCCGACCGTTCCTGCAGATGAAGCCCGGGTGTTTTTTGTTTGTTTGTTTTGGTTAAACAAACCAAACCTGGTTATCAGTAATTTATTCCTATTTTAACAAAAACAGAACTGAAAAATAATCAAAATGAAATTTTTTGAAAAGGTGCAAGTACGGAGGCCAGTTGAAAAGTTGGCAACCCTACTAGCATCAAAGAGCTCAAAATCAGTTGAAAAAAGTAGTTGTGTCTTTTTCCTTGAAAAGGAAAGACACTCTGTACGTGCCAAAGGCACCCTCTCTTCTTACACCACTTGCCCTTGAAAACATTGGTTCTCGAGCTAAGACTATACCGGTTGAGCTTCACAACAACATTCCTGCAATGTGGAATGAGCAAGGATTTGAACCCAGAACATCCCAGAGCACCATAGTAGGAGTAAGTCACCAAAAAATACCACATTGCCACTCTAGCGCAAGTCCGAATAACTATGCACAAGTCCAGTACTCTGGTACTGCTACACCACCGCATAATTTATTTTCCTTTCTGATTCATGGCCTCATAGAGAGTTGCCAGCTTCAGGGTTCTGTACCATGAACAGACATTTGGATGGGTACAGATTTCATCCTTCAAGAAGCTTCACCTGTTAAATTTCTGCCCGTCAAGAATAGATCAATAAGGTCAATAGATCAATGTGGGAGCATTTGGGTAATGGCTTTATATTTATAGATATTTATGTATATAAATGTTCTGTATATTTTGAACTGAAAATATATGTTACAGACCACAAGCATATAAAAATGTGAAGCACTTAAAAAGACGATTAAAATGTGTAAAGTCCAGAAGTCCCCCCCCCAATAGACCACACCTGAGATACTTCCACCGCTTTCCCGTAGGTTGCCCTGTTTTAAGGAGCGCGATCCTGCGCTGATACTCCGCAATTAAGACAGTGACGCTTTTCCCATCCTCTCCAAGCCAGGAAAAGCTTCACTTCAGCACTTATCTGTGAGTTACAGAGATGGGAGCAGAGCCGGAGCAAAGGGGGTGATTCAAGGCTTTCACGACGGTGACTTCAGAGGTCGCTCACGACAGGACCCAGGGAAAGAGATTTGAGTGGCTGGATCCGAAACACCTTCGCGGCCACGCTGTCCTTCAGGATACGGTTAAAAAACCCAGAAGTGTACAGTGTTTATCAGGGTGGTTATCAGATCAGGCTGTTAAGCTCCCAGGCTCTCCGCTGTGAAAACACATTGAAGGAGACAATGAGAGGAAGGACGACATCCTAGTAGACTTTTCCTCATTAGGAACTACGGTCCAGTGTCGCACCTGAGCGGATTTTTACTCCGGCCCTTAATTTCTAAAGGGAGAGGTGCGGGGACACACGAGCCTTCTTAAAACTTAAGAGCCACGCAGCCTCTGCCTAGGAAGGAGGCCTCTGCCCTAAAATGTGTTTGTGTTGATAGTTGATAGTGTTGCCAATTTTTCAATTAGCTGCTACTCTTTTGCTGTTAACAGCAGCTTGATACCCTATTGAAATGTAATTAATTTTGTCACCATCCTGTGAATTCTGGAGAGCAAGCCGGAGCATTAAAGGCATAGGGACCTACGACAATTAATCAGTTGGCAACCTTATCTTCTAACACAGAAGGGAAAATAACCACATTTGAAGGCAGCATCTTGCAACATGCCAAAGGTTTCCATTTCAAAAACTGAGCCCCTTGTGGATACCGCTTTCTCTATTACCAGGACTACGACTAGTGCTACTACTACTACTAGTTGTTGTTGTTAGCAGTAGTAATAGTAATAGTAATAGTAATAGTAATAGCAGCAACCTAGTCCAAAAACAGTAGGAGTCCAAGGAGAGCACTTGTCAAGTGGTAATATTGCGTAACTTCCGTGGATGGAGCCAGCTCAGATCTTTCTGGGCCGCACACACATTTTTCCTGAAGATCCGAAAAGTTAATCGGTGATTTGGAGAGGTTTTCTTACGTCTCCAGCTCCATCGGATACCTCTTAGTTGCAAAAAGTCCATCTTCCTAATTGTATCAGAGCCACCTATAAAAAAAAAATCCCTCCATAAATTATGGCCTCTAAGAAGGTGGGCTGTGGGGGGGGGGGCTAGGAGTGCATTACACAAATGAAGCGATGTGTTTTACAGGCCCATAATTTATAGGCCCAGGTGGGGGAGGGGGAGGGCCACATTCTGTCGGGCTCCCCTCCCCCCAGTCTCCCCCTCAACCGATTCCACACGAGTGGCGATCCATCCAGCCGTTCCTAGAATATTCCCACGCTGGTTCACCCGATCCCTCCTCCCCACCCCCCAGTTTAATTAGCAGATGGATAATTCAGCTTCTTGTCGTGTTTAAGACCTCTGGCTCCCTTCACAACAGGAGAAGGAGAACGAAGGTTCTCGCCATGGCTTGATCTCTGGGGTCCCGCTGGAATCGGCTGCCTGGGTCGATGCTATGTAAGGGGCAAGAATCCTCCTTGGTTTCAGATCACCAAAGGCTCTTCCTCAAGACGCAATCAAGGCTTATACACAGACACAAACAGGAGTGGTCGCAAAATGCTTTAATACGTTATTTTAATGTTTTTGTGTTTTGTTCATCGCTTTGGATTTTTAGCAAAGCAGCGGTATACAAATCCTTAACAAAATCCTTAACAAATCCTTAACAAAAAAACTAAACAGTGGTTTTTGTTATTCTGTTATTCACTTTTCATTGCTATTCAAGAATCTGCAACCCGTGCTATGAATCTCTCGCCTTCATTAGCTTCGTGTCCTGATATTCTTCATATAGACAGAGAGTTGAGTTGCCAACATTTCAGGCCTCCCTCGCTGCTGCTCAAGTGCCCTTTAGCAGAGTCGCAATTCTGGGCGAGAGCAGGGGCCGGGAGCCGAGCCGGCGCCCCAGGGACCGAGGTCCGGGTTGCCCAGGCCGCGCCGGCCTCCCCACGCCCTGCCCGTCCCTTTGGCCACGTTTTCTGGAAATCGGGCCCGAGCTGTCCGCAGAAAGCCACTGCGTGTCGCTTGCGTGAATAAATCCCCCCCCCCAATCAACGGGATTCTACCAGGGAGAAAGGCTGGGGGGCGGATAGTTGGAGGCCTCATTTCCTCTTTGTGAGGGATATTTCTCTTGTATAAAAGGAGATGATGATGATGATGATGATGATGATGATGATAGTAATAGTAATAGTAATAGTAGTAGTAGTAGTAGTAGTAGTAATAATAATAATAATAATAATAATAATAATAATAATAAAGCCCTGCGGCTGGAGTCCGCTGGAGTTTCATTCTCACGGTGACAAGGGCAAGAGGGAGCAATTCCTCATTCGATTTATGCTTTCGACACAATCGAAACAAATCCCAAACTTCCCCGTCCCAAGACGTCCGGATAACGAACCCTCGACCGGTATCGCCACTGCCTGACGACAGACGCCCGGGGTCGCGACGCAGCTCTTCGACTGAAACGTGCCCTCGTGACGCTCATCGCCTTCCCCGGCATTCGTGCCATTGAGCGAAGCCACAGTGTTGAAACACCCGTGGAAACCTTGACCCCGCTACCTTCCCGGCCTCTCAGCATCCCCTAAGTGGCCACAGGCGGGGCTATCCGAGCCGGCCCCTTTTTACGGGTCAGTCCCTGGATCGGCTCCTGACCGCGAACTGACAGTCCAGGCTGGGGGGTCGGAGCGCCCGGGATTGCCGCAAGACGCCTTCCGGCCGGGAATACACACACGGCGGAGGCGAAGACCCACAACCGCAGCCCGAAAGGGTCGGGCCCTTGTCCTGCTTTCTCCAGTTCCCAGCCGCAGCTTTCCCGCAGGCGCCGATTTCCGAGAGCGGAGGAGATGCGGCGGGCCTTTGATGGCGGCCCAGTTACAATGACTGTGCCTAGAGAGAGAGAGAGAGAGAGAGAGAGAGAGAGAGAGAGATTGCCCTTCGCCGCCCCTAAAAGGGATCCTTCTCCTCTCTCTCCGGATGCGCTTGGCGGCACGCTGAAATTGCCATCCAATGTTTTTGGGGTACGGACGAGAACTGACAGGCCAAGGGGAGGCCGAGGGAAATCCCTGCGGTGCCTGCGGGGGGAATCCTGACCCACCGTCCCGGACTGACGTAGCGGGGCCAGCGGGGCGTGTGCTGCGTCCTGCGGGGAGGGGGCGGCGGCGGGGGCGCGTTGCTCCCCGTCCCCGGTGCTGGAAAGGGGCTCAGCACTGGCGCTCGCCCTACTCGACGCTTCTCTGTCCGAGCAGCGCGGAGGGACTCGCTTGGGAACCGGACACAGCGGGGGGGGCTGGGGGCTCCCTTGGCCTGCACAGCCGCGCGGGGAAGCCAGTCGGGTGCCGCGTTCTGCAGCTGCTCCTCCGCGAGGCTCCCCGCAAGAGCCCCCAGCACGCGGGGGGGGGGGGGGGCCCGGGGGCCCCCGTCGGGGCGCGCCGGGGTCCAGGGCAGGGAGCGAGCGCCGCCTGTTCTCGGGCCTGCGCAGCCCCCCGCGCGGCCCAGGCGCTGGGAGTCGTTCGGAGGCCGCCCCCGCTCGCTCGCTCGCCCGCTCGCGTCCAGCCACCCCCCCCCCGCGGGCAGGGCCCCCCTCGCGGCGCGTTGACAGGTGCGCGCGGCGGCCAATGGGCGGCGCAGGTCCGCGGCGGCCACCAATGGCGTCCCGCCTCCCCGAGGGCCAATGGGAGCCGGCGAGCCCCCCCCGCCCCGCCCCGTCCGCCCGCGCGTGGAGTCGGGGCGCCGCGCGGGCTGCGGGCAGAGCAGAGCGCGGGGACTGGGACGGCGCGGCTGCCCGCTGCGGCCGCGCTGCTCCTCCTGCGCCGGCGCGCGATGATGGCCTGAGCTGCGCCCATGGAGAAGTCCCGCAATTTCCGCATCGACGCGCTGCTGGCCGCGGAGCCCCCCAAGGCCGCGCAGACCTCGCCGCTGGCCCTGGTCACGGCGCTCCCGGCGGGGCCCGGCAGCGCCGGCAGCAGCGGCAGCGGCAGCCCGCAGTCCTCGGCCGAGCCGCCCCCC
>JAJKFI010000057.1:4415593-4467973 GCA_029204185.1 Lerista edwardsae | reverse complement strand
CACACACACACACACACACACACACACACACACACACACACACACACTACCCAGAACCCTATTCTGCTCCCCTTCTGTTGAATGTGAGGCACTGACAGTTCCCCATTTCAGTTCAACCACTGACAGTGAAGACAGCTCTGCCAAATGAGGTCCAAAATCTTCACCAAATACCCAATTGCTCCCTCGTGGACACTCTGCCCTTTCTCTGCACCAGTATTGACAGTGTTTGTGCTTATTCTATGACAAGCAATCTGAGAAACGTACGTCAGGAAGACTGGAACTGCTGGGAATCTCGGGAGGACTGTGCTGTCTTTATTTTTGTACATTGTATTTATAAACAGAGAGAAAGATACCTCTACATATGCATGCTAAGTTATTAATCAGCTTCTCCCAATGACCCAATGATATGTAAAATAAACAGTTTTGTACTTGACGGTTGTGTAGGGTTATTGAATCAAAACAATGGCCGTGGGACCTGTAAGCCCCGGGGCTCATAGAACAATGTGCAGCCAGGCCAACAACATGCAGCAAAGGGTGTCATTCCTGTCCCATAGTTCGAGAACTGATCAGAAAGGGGAACTTGGAGTACAATTTCCCATGTCCATGGGGGCACCCACAGTTTTCTTGCTTCAAAGGAAGAACGCTCCTTGCTCTGGAGGAAGGGAAATGATGGAAGCCACCCATCATGCTGCAGAGGCAAGGAAAACTGAGCCAAGCTCCATCATCATCCCTTTTCAATACAGCACTTGAAAGAATAGGAGCATCTGTTTACCATAGATGCAACTCAGAAAAACAGACGCACTAAAAGTGATAAGGGCTTCCATTTGGGGTGGGGGGGGGGAAGGAAGGCTTCTGCGCATTTAAAGTCAGACAAACCTTTGCAGATAGACCCTTCCCCGCACGGAGGTGAGCTGCAGTTCTTGCTGTATCATAACTGTGGCCCAAGAGTCAGAGCGCAATCCTAACCTGGAGATAGACCGGCACAGTTAGGCCAGCAAAATTTGCCCAGCCCAAGGGACACTGCAAAGTATGCTTGGACCGCTCTTGGAGTCAGAAAGGCCAGCACATAGGCGTGTGACATCCTCCCTGACTCGGAGTGTGGTCCAAACGCGCTTAACGTTGGCCCTTGTGCTGGCCAAACTTTGCTGACCTAAGTTGAGGGGTCTCCTCAAGGTAAGGGAATATTTGTTCCCTTACCTCAGGGCTGCATCGGCACTAGAAAGTTGGATAGGATTGGGCCCTTAGATGTTAATAAAATCTGGGCAATAGGGAGGAGTAATGGATTGCCTCTGGGCAGGTACAGAATTTTTTTTCCCAAGGAAGGACTGGGGCCCCAGTTCTAAGGGTGTGAATTTCCTCAAAAACACCCCTTCCTGGATGCACGTATTTTCCTGGAAAGCTGTTCCGTGGCCTTTAATGGCATCTAAACCGTGTGTGCTTCGGCAGGAGCTATTAGACAGCGAGGCCTCTGCACCAGGGTTGTAAAAGACAGCCGATACTTCCTGTCTACTTAAGTTGATCAGATAGAATGTCCTTGGTTTTTCTTCCTCCCCCTTCAGCCTGAAAGTAGCTGGTGTGGAATAGCCCTCTCAGATCCATGGGAACGTGCAGCCAAGCAATGATTAACTGAGAATGATCAATCTGGTTGGCTGCTAGGGAAGAAACTCCAGTTACGATCTCATTAGTCAGCAGGAAAGCTGGACAGAACAGAGGGCAATCGGATTGGTGTAGGATTGCCAACTTTTCAACCATCTTCAGTAGTTATGCCTTTCATGGCATCTGGGTCTGCAAGAATTAGAAGGTGATTTTGGACTGTTTGAGAGTCCTGCAAGCACCACTATATTGCATCAAAAACCTTACACAGAAAACCAGCATAATCTATGAAGGTTTGTTTGGACAGTAGAACTTTGAATGGCAGTTGGGATCACCTGTCTGAATGCTTCCCTGCAGCTTAGGGCATCTACCTTGGTCCTTGCAAGAAAGTCCTCATGGTTTACACATACCTGAAAATCCCACAGCTGCCCATGGCCGCCACTAGCAGTTTGTTGGCCTTAATTCAGATGAGATCCAAGCCAAGCCATGAGATGCCCACAAGCCCATGTTTATGCTCCCATATGAATGTCCTGCTTTTGCGGCTCCCATAAGGAAAGCTGTATGAGTGCTTATGTCTTTACTGTCTTTTAGTTTTATTGCACAAAATGTATCTGCTCAATCCAGCAACAATTAAGCATTGTAACGTTCTATTGATTTCAATGGAAAGTTAAGGGATAGAGACTTGAGTGCTTTTTCCCCTTTAATTGTGCCAAGTATTTCTTCCACTGTTATGTGCATATAAATGTATACCTATCAGTATAATATTACACATTTAGGGGCACAGAATAATTTGTTTTTATGTCATTACTCACTTTGTTCTTATATAAAACCATTCATTTAATGATTCAATTATTTGCTAGCCTAACTGTGCTGGCCTAACTCCAGGTTAGGATTGCACCCTCACTCAGATTACGTTAAACCCAAGTTTATGTAGCATTTCTGGACTAAATCTTAAAACCTGATGCATTCCTACAACTCTGCTTCTTATATCTCTGCAGCCTAAGAAAGACTGTCTAGTATTTTGCTGATTCTGTTTTAAATTCAATGTATGGATATTGATCTGGCAGAAAATTATCATTCTATTCCAGTCCCTGAGCCAAGTGGCCTTATGAGCAAATGATCTCTGGCTGTACATCTCACTTGCTGGACCACAACTGCAGCCATAACTCAGCCTTGTATCCAGATGGGAATGTCATATTGGCTACATATTCAAATGCACACTTCCGTCCCCATTATGGGGCAATGATGGTGCTTCCACCTTCAGTTCTAAGCTCAGACAATTAACCTTCCTTTTGTTTACTACAGTGTGGATGGCTTCTCTTTTTCCCCCCAACTGACATTTAAAAAATGCATATATACCATTAGGTGCAGAAGTTTACAGCACTATCTCTAACATTTGTAATTTGTTGGCACATGAAGCAGAGGCTTTCTATTTTAAATATAAACCTCTTTCATATCACTCATTGTGTATAATTAGCTTATTTTAAACAACTGCAGAACAAAGGCAAATGACTTTTCCAAGGACATCCAAAAATTTATTCTGCTCCAGCCAGTCAAATCGGACCCAAGAGGTACCTGTGTGCGTGCCTGGAAATCATGTCCTCCTCCCTTGAAACATTTCAGATCAAATCCCTGATGTGAGGAAGTTGTTTCTCAGTGGGAAGGGAAAGGTACTCTGCACATGTTCAGGAATATTTTCACTGCCATAACTTTGTCCAGGGACTAAAAACACGGCCTGCAGCTTGTACTGTACAGTGTTTTGTTAAGGAAAGAGAGATTTCGTTGATAGCATTAATACTCAGCATTGTATAATATTTTCTCTGAGCATGTAAAGCGTGCTTTGCATGAATTCACTGATGTGTTCCCTTCCCTCGGGGCTGCACTGTGGCTGCATTTGCACTGCACAGTTGGATCGGATCGGGCCCCTATCCTGACCCACACACTGCAGCTGAACCTGAAAGGCTGCTGCAGCCCCCTGCTGAATTTCCTGCAGAGGCAAGGTCTGAACCTTTACTCAGTCCATTCCACCAGCTCTTGCCAGGACTTGCCATCTGCCTCACTTCTTTAACTTCAGCGTAAGAATGCAGGCTATAGTCACTAAATGGCCTACAGAATGCACTCTGCACATATTCAGAGGCATTTTGTCATCACTGCACATATACCTTTACTTGGGATGCGGCACTTTGGGCTGGAAACATGTGATTGTGCAGGGCTGTGCTGTGCTGTCCGCACCTCGTGGGGTTGCCTCACCTCCCTCCACATTCCTGTGGCAGCGTTTCAAAAGTCCTGGGGGGGGGGGGAACTGGTTAAAAGGAAGCAATTGAGCTATTAGTGGGCAAGTGGGAGAAATTAAGGGCCGAGCCTTTGAAAAAGCACCTTCAGGAAATGAGACCGTGGTGGAGCTCACTGACAGGGGTTGCTGGGGAGGGGGGGGCGGGGAAGGGAGGGGGGAGGGAGAGCCTGGTGGGCTTTGACTTGTAAAAGCAGCACTGCTAGACCACGTGGTAAAGCAACTGCATCAAGAGCCTGGCTCATTTCTTAGCCCCAATCCTACGCACGTTTACTCAGAAGGAAGTTCCGCTGAGATCAATGAGACTAAATGAACATACAGTCTGCAGCCCAAAGGAACCCCCCAGAGGCAGATCTAAGGGAGGGCAAAGCTCTAAGTTTTGCAAGAAGCCTCACCTTGCAGTGGAACTCACTCCTCTCCTGCACCGTTTTAGCCAATCCTCACAGGGAACAGCAACTGCATTGCTTACTGGCTACAGCAGCAAGGGAGAGGAGGGATTTACGTGACAGGGTAAGGCTTCTTGCAACACTTAGAGCTTCGCCCTCCCTTAGATCTGCCTCTGGAACCCCCTCCCCAATTGGGATGATGCGATCTGAGCTGCACCGAATAACCAAACGGGGTGCGATGCTTTGCACACTGAAAAGTCCCATTGAAGGCAAAGGGATTGAGAGCCCAACCCGCGGCATGTCTGCTCAGAAGCAAGTCCCATTGTAGTCAATGGGGCTTACTCCCAGGGTGGTGTGGATGGGATCGCAGCCTTAGGCTTAGCGACGTGCAGCTTAGTCTTGTCTGAAAGTCAACGTGGTGATCCCGGGAATGGCCAGAGAAGCCAACCTGGCTCGTTTGCTCGAGAGTAACTTCCTTGAGCTCGGCAGCCCTCAGCCTCTCCCGGCGTCTTTTAGAGCTGCCACTCATGTGGAGCTCAGCTACACACGGCATGGAGCCATGATGCACCTTAGTGGGAGGACGGTGCTCTTGGAACAGCCCCGCAGCCAGCCAAGCCCACCTGGCGGAAGCACAGAGTAGCTCACACCAGCTTGCCAGGAGAACCCTGTCAAAAGCACTACTTGACACGCAGCGCTGTTCTGGCTACAAGATCACCCGGATCTGCTGAGCTTCTCATACTTCGTTGGTTCAATGCCTTCACAGCGGACTAGAATTAAACGCACAGGAGCAGGAGCAAGTCCAGCCCAAAGGGCCGTCGCTGTGCAGCCCGTTTTGTCAGCCTGGGCCCCTTGAATGCCAGTGTGATCTGCAGACATCAGCAGCTGCCAAATTTCATTTGCAGAGCAAGCGGATGCTAAGGGCACAGGAGCAGCCCAGGCCCTCTTGTTCCAGGTCAGTTGACCACCCTAGGAGTAAATGGTCTGTAGTCGCAGTGCCGAAGTATAAACATGGCTTTAAATAAAGCCCCAGCAAACGAGACCTGCAGTCCGGTTAAGGCACAATTCTCTGGGGTGCGCAAGAGCTTCAGTCGTTCAGTTGTGATCCGGGACTATAAACGAGAAGTCGGGCAGGCTGCAGGCAGCCCCAGCGAAGCTCCAGGGGCGTATTGTGCCTCTTGGAATAGGCCTGATCCCCTTAAAGCCCCCGGCGTGTCCCAAGAATGCTTTCTGCTTGCCAGACTGCTCGGGTCAATGTGGTTTTCAGATTCCACTTTTTACGGGTGGATTGAAGTTTATTTTCCACAATAGGGCACCTAATAAAAGGCATCAAGCGCTGTCAGTCTTAGCAGCTGGTCGGCCTCATTTAACACTTTCACTTCATAAATCACCGCTGGCCGGCCAGGTGTTTCCAAAAGGGGGAAGCCCCCGAAAACGCTGAACCTGAGCAAGAGAGAGAGGTAAGCGGAGGTTTATTTGATTTGTGGGCGTGTAAAGGAGGGGGGGGAGGAGAAGGGAAAGGAGGAGGTCATCGAGGGGGCCTGGCTGATTGAAGGGGGGGGGGGCTTCGCACTGGAGAGGGCCATCCTGGATTTTTAATGGAAGTGGTGAGACATTCTTTCTGCCCCAAGACTTGGAATGAAAAGGGGTGGGAGTGATTAATGGAACTCCTGTTCACAAAGGGCCGCTAGACCTGCCTCTAAGAAGCTGCACTTGCTGCTAAGAAGCTGCACCCCCTGCATCCCAGGGGGAACACATGCTACAGGGAGAATTGCCAACTCTTTTTGGCAGCTCTGCTCCTCTGCACTTAAGTGCTGCTTGATGTGCAGGAAGATGCTTTTCCCTTTCTTTGAGCTACAGGGCAGGGTGGGTCAGGCTGTTGCAAAAACACAGGAGCCTTGTTGTTTTGATTATTGTACTAATTAGGTATTTAAAAAGAAGACTGCGTCCCCATGCACAGTTACATGGGAGTACATCCCAGAGAAGACCTGGAATTGGGATCGGCTTCTGAGAAACCCTTTTTTCTGTCTAGACTTTGCAAAACATCCCTGCAGACGTTGCTCCAGCTTACTACAGTTTTCTGTTCTTCCCTGGGATGTGGATTCCCATAGCAAAAACATGAAAAGTTTGTGTTGTGAAATATATATTTTTTAAAAACCCAAGCACCTCCCCATGCCTAAGAACATCCCTCAAGGACTGGTGTATGAGTTTCCAAATCTCAAAGTACTTTTGCCTGGTCCTTAGACTTGCAACAGCCTGCAGTTGGCAGTTCAAGCCTAGTTTATATCCTTGGCTCTAACTGAAGGTTAATGCAGGCACACACCTTTTCCACCTCCTGAATCCATTCATTTCCCTTTTGCATTTCTTTAAGGTAAACTTAGCGCCTGGGCTTGCCCTGCAGCCAAACAAAAGGGGGGGGGGTTTCACCCCTCCAACCGGGATTGTTCAGTGGCAGTCACCCGATGGAGAAGGGGGGGGGGCTTGGCTTAGAAGAGGTTTAGCACTGGGGTGCCATTCATTTTGGTTTACCCAGCTGGGGAGGAACAAAGGTCCCTTATCTGGGTCCAGCCCCAGCTGAGCACTGCAGGCCACCTTCCTCAGATCACCGGTGCAGAGTCAACACGGGTGCAAACAAGGCCCTGGCAGCTGGGTCAGGGAAGGAGCCCAGTTCACAGGGTCACAGCAGAGTTTGCATGCCCAGGGGGCAGCTTGAGCCATGGAAATGTCCTCCGATTTCACTTTTCCCTGTGTGAGCTTTCCAGGAATCTTCATTAGGCCCAGAGGACTGCCGGGATCACAGGAGGGGCTGAGCTTACACCGCTATGTAAAGAAATCAGTTACTATAGGTTAGAACCCTTATCTGAGAGTCTTGCATGACAAAGCACTCTGCGTAATTCAAAAGCCTGCAGACGCCTAGAAGGTTGGGGTTGCAAAGGACTGCTGTGGGTTAAAAAAGTCTGTGGATTGTACCAGGACCACCTGCCAGTGACTAATAAACTGCATGTATGTAGGTGCTACATGTTTATCTACACACATTTTGCACCTCTCAAGTTTTTATTTTAATTGCTCAATCAAGCAGTTTAATCAAACAACATTTAAGTGGCTTTAAAGATTGTTTTTATTTAAAAAACAACAACACAGCCATACAGTAAGTAGGAATAGAGACCATTTGCATCGCTCTTATTTTAAACAGCCCCACATGGACATCATTAGCAATCCATTTCATGAAAATTAGAGGCTGTAATAAAGAAGCCAAAATAGGATCCATGTGTTTTGAGGAAAGCTGTTAAAAATGTCACTGATGATAAACAGGGCCCATAACTAAGTACCAGACCCTCCTGCCATGACAACCATGTGACCCCCACAGGTTCTTACTAATGAAAGAAATATTGGTGGCAAGTGAAGTAAAGTCTCACGTTTTTATTCTGCATCAAGCCTATAGAAGTGCAGCTTCCTAATCTCCAAAACATACGTTTACAAGTGTGTCCTTTAATAACCTTTACTATAACCCATTTCCTTTGGGGTTGCTTATAAATTTTAGGGTCACTTCTGCGCTGGAACATTAATCGTTGGCAAAACAAATGTAAGTGGATGATAAGTCAAGCGCCCCCTTTCCCTTGACATTGAGGGCTGTATTGCTAGAAACATTCCAACGATCAATTAAAAACTCCTCACAATATCAGGACATCAGAAGCAGACAATCCATCAGAGAGGCTGTTGGGAAAATGACTAAGGAAGACGGGCAGGAGGTTGCAGAGAAGCTGGTCAGTACTGGGATGGGAGGAGGCACTAAAATCGGGTGCCCAAATAATTAGGGGCACCTTTTTAATAGATTGGGATCAATTAACATCGGATGACCCCTGCGAGATCAGACCAAAGGGTCATTCTCACCAGATGGACCTTTGGTCTGCTCCAGCAGGGGTCATCCGATGTTAATTGATCCCAATCTATTAAAAAGGTGCCCCTAATTGTTTGGACACCAGATTTCTTTGAAAGCCAATTTTTTTTCAACGCCAAGACAAATGTTGGTGATACTGAGGAGGAGGAGGAGGAGGGGAGGTGGCATTTCCAGTTGGCGCGTCCTGCCATGTTGCATGCATGCATCAAGAAGGGGTTGTTCTTGCATGCAAGTAACACCATCTGGGAGGCCCTTTTTATGCGTTTTCTCTTAGCCGGTGAAGGGGTGTAGGCAGTGATGTCATGCAGGGGGAACGTGGGGGAACTCAGTTCCACTAGTTAAAATTAGGGCTGACTCCGCCCACTTCACTCTCCCTCCTTCCCCCTCCCAATTCCTCTGCAAAGAGCTTTTCTTCTTGGTTGGCCGGCACTCAGAGGGTTAAAGGGAGCGACTCCGGATTCCTAGGGGGGCGAAGGCAGTAATGTCATTCAGGGGGAACGGACCAGAACGGGCGTTCCGGATCCTAACGGGCTCCGTGGCTGGTTCCCGACAAGAGCCAATCAAAAGTGAGTTCCTGTTCCTAAATCATTTGAATGACACCACTGGGTGTAGGCGTGAAATGGCCTGAAACCATGGTGGGGGCTAAGCTGCAGTTCCAGTCCCAATCATGTGACCCCCCCCATGCTATTTAAGATTTTAGAAAGCATCCACTGAAAGCTGGTTAAAATAAATAAATTAAAAGCAAGAGCCAAGCTTGCCCATTCTCCGTAGGATGCAGCTTGCCTGTTATGAGCCAGCTGTTCTATGGGCCCAGCCCCATTCTCACTGCCCCAGCTTCCATAGCTAAATGCCTCTGCAGTGCTGCAGAACATCTGGGATCTCTTAGGCCAATATGGGAATTCCTTCAGGGCTAAATCATAAGACAATATAGAGAATGAAATTTCGCTCTTGACTCACTCCAGTCGTGGCTGATGACAGGGGCTGCTAGTTCAAATGATGAGTAACAGGCTATGGGATTTGTCAGCTGCAGGTTGGTAGCTCAAATGCAGTTAGTGCCCTTTGGTGGTTCTGAGCATCTAGTGCAGTGTTTCTCAAACTGTGGGTCAGGACTCGATGTCAGGTAGGTTGCGGAAAGCTGAGAGCAGCCATCTTGCCCTCTGCACTGGGCTATGCTTTCATTAGCTGTGCTCCTGAGTATAACCAATCATCAAATCTATATGTTGCATGCAGGTATATGCCGTCCTCATCCTGTCTCTACCACAGACCTTGATTGCAATGCTGAAGCAACATTTTGTGATGGAGGGGTGGGATGGAGGTTGAGCTGTTGCCATGCCTAAAAAACTAAGCAGGGTTTGCAGCCATGAATGGGAGACTGACAGGAGACTGAGAGCGCAATCCTAACCTGGAGTTAGGCTGGCACTGTTAGGCCGGCAAAGTTAGGCAGGCACAGGAGCCACTGTAAAATGCATTTGGACCACTCACAGAGTCACGGAGGACGGCGCACATCTGTGTGCTAGCCTCTCTGACTGAGAGTGGTCCAAACATACAGTACTTTATGGAGTCCCTTGTGCCCGCAAACTTTGCTGGCCTAACTGTGCCAGCCTAACTCCAGGTTAGGATTGCACTCGGAAAGCCAGAGACCAAAGCTGCTGACCAATCTCTGTGGAGGAGTGTGAAGGAATGCAGAGGGGTCAACTGGCAAGAAAGGGTTAATAACATATTGAGAGTGGTCTGAGGCTTGATTGGCAGCTTTGGAAGTGCACGGAGCTTTCATATGCACCATGAATGGGAAAGATCTGGAGAAATGGAGGCTTCTCTGAATCATGGAACAATACTTGTAAAAAATAAATAAATGAAAAAAATTGGATTTAAGATCAGCCTGCCTACGTAAGCTGCCTTGAATATATGAGAAAGGCAGTATATAAGTACAGTAATCAAATAAAGTTGTACCAGAACAGCTGTCAATAGAGAATCTCTGATTGTGTTTATTTGCAACTAATCAGCGTAGAGAGGTTGAGTGCATAATCTTGGCTCTGTCGATGTATTAGGATGTTCTTTACAAAACCACTTGCAACTCAGCGCTTGTGCCAGCATTTCTTACTATCAGCTGCTCATTACCTTTCTTGCTAGCATTAACTATGTGGTCCTTTCAAGCTTCCGATATGAGCTGTGAACAGGCGTGCAGATCTGGGGCAGTGGAAGGCTCCAGTAACTCACTTGGCTTTCATCTTAAGTGAGAATGCAGATTCTAACAGGCTTTGGTAGCAGGGTAGCTGATTTATGGAAGCAGGTGATATTCAGGTGCCTCTGGGTCTCCAGGTAAATTAAGCTTTATTGGGAAGGAGGGCTCCACTTTGGCAAGTCTGAAATTGTGAGAAGTGACAGCTGGGGAAAGAGTCAGCGAGATCTTGCAAGCGATGTTCTCCAGGGCAAAACAAGGGCTTAATTTGGGTGGTTTAAAACTAATTAATAATAATTTGATTGGAACCAGTGATGTCATGCAGGGGGAACGTCGGGGAACTCAGTTCCACTAGTTAAAATTAGGGCTGACTCCGCCCACTTCACTCTCCCTCCTCCCCCCTCCCAATTCCGCTGCAAAGAGCTTTTCTTCCTGGTTGGCCGGCACTCAGAGGGTTAAAGGGAGCGACTCCGGATTCCTAGGGGGGGCGAAGGCAGTGATGTCATTCAGGGGGAATGAACCAGAATGGGCATCCCAGATCCTAACGGGCTCCGTGGCTGGTTCCGGGTTCCCAACAAGTGCCAATCAAAAGTGAGTTCCTGTTCCTAAATCATTTGAATGACACCACTGATTGGAACCCCATGCTGCCCAATAGTGCTTGGGATTCCTTACATTACAAACACATACACACAACTATGAAAAACATTTTAAAGGCACCCTAATGTGTTTAAAATGTGGAGATATGATATGGGACACACAAACAAGGGGAAATGGTACATATCTTTAAGATGCTGCGTATCTTAAATTTAGCTGCCACGTTGAGCATTTGCTTTGGCATGGGAAAGCAATGGCAGGATTTAAAAAAACCCTGAATTTTTAAATTCATTTAAATAAACTATCCAGTGTTCAGGACCTGGATGCCAGCAGTGCTATGTTAGATTTACTACAGGGCTGTATAGACACAGGAATGCCTCCACCAGCAGTCTGCTCTGCATGCAATAGCCGGCTTTCTTTGTGGCAGCCAAGAAAATGAAGCCATGCAGGGGAAACACCATAGTCATAAGAACGTAAGAAGAGCCCTGCTGGATCAGGCCAAAGGCCCACCTAGTCCAGCTTTATGTATCTCAGTGGCCCACCCGATGCCTCAGGGAGCACACAAGACGCCTGTGTCCTGTTGCCACTCCCCGGCACCTGGCATTCTGAGGTAGCTTAATTCTAAAGTATGGAGGTTGCACCACTCATCGTGGCCTGTAGCCTGTGATGGACTTCTCCAGAAATCTGTCCTAAAGGCACCACAACCAGATGCCATCACCAGCTCATGTGGCAAGGAGTTCCACAGATTAATTACCCGCTGGCTAAAAAAAGTTGCTGCTTGTAATCTGCTTTATTGTCATTCTTGTTCTGGCTGCTGTAAGCCACCCTGGCAAATCTTCCTGAAGGACAGCTTATAAATCTTCTAAATCAAATTTGAAAGGAATGTCACCAGCCAGCGAACTGGGAGGTTTTGCACTGTGTGGAGCCTGGGGGTTTATGTGTGGACATAGACAGGGTGTGCCCCAGAGACAAGATGCAGCCACCCCCTGCTCATAAGCCAACTAGAGATCCCAGAGGAAGAACTGAACCCTGAAGGGAACAAGCAATTCATGAGCACCCCCACTATTGCCTTAAAAGGAAAAAAGAGAGAGGGATTTTCTGGATCCTGATGCAGAAACGGTCCTTGATAAACTGGGTCTGTCGCAGCATACCCCGAAGTCTGGGAATCACAGGTCAAGCGTGATCAGAGATTTATTGCAATCTCTCTCTCAAAAAAAACCTCTCCCCAGTCTCAGTTGTAGAAACCACGTAGAGCCATTATCGTGGGTTTCAGCTTTTTGAATAGCAGGACAATGGGAAGTTAAACCCCTACTCTGGTTTTTGGATCAGTATTAACGGGAGTAAACAGAGCAGTCTGTTTTTCAGCTTTGGAGAAAGTGTTACAGGGATAAATCACACGCAATCCCTCTTGGCAGAGCTTTAGCACTGCAGCACCTGAAAGGCCCGGCTTTCTGCAGGCTCCTCGGCATTTCATTTTTTCCATTGTGCTGCATGAAGGGGGAGGATGAGCTCGACACCAGCACTTCCCCACAAGCGCAAGCGGGCGAGTGTGGCTGTCCTGCCTCCCTTCAGCAACCTAATACTGGATTGTCCTTAAAACATCTGGAACTGTTTGGTGTGCACTTGATACGTTCAGCTGCCCTGGTTTGTGTCTTTGGGATGTCAGCAGACAGATGTTGCTCAAATCCTGGCATCGGACTGGCAATGTAGACACAGTTATCGGGGCCACGCCTGTCAATGGGCATTAGCCAGGTCAGCCAAACAGAACCTCCAATACCCAAGACGGTATGCTGCCGAATACTAGTTATGGGGCGGGGCCATGACCTTCCTGTCTTGCTTATGGACTTCACAGAAGTATTTGACTGGCTACTGCTGGGAAGGAACAGATGAACCCTTGGTCTGGTCCGCTAATGGGAAGACAGAAGAGGCCCTAGAACATTGCCTGGCCTGGATAGGCTGTTAGTGGAGAGAACTGAAGGAAGTCCCCTCCCCCCCAAACCGAGCCATGAGCTGCCTCTGTAACCCTCTTTGGGTAAGGATTCATAAGAACATAAGAAGAGCCCTGCTGGATCAGGCCAAAGGCCCATCTAGTCCAGCTTCCTGTATCTCACAGCGGCCCACCAGGTGCCCCAGGGAGGCATGAGACAACAAGACGCTTGCATCCTGTGGCCACTCCCTTGCACCCAGTACCAGTAGCCCACCACTTTTGTAAGGAGGTTGCACAATCCATCATTGCCTATAGCCCACGATGGACCTTTCCTCCAGAAATCTGTCCAATCCCCTCTTAAAGGCATCAAGACCAGATGCCATCACCACCTCCTGTGGCAAGGAGTTCCACAGATTAACTACCCGCTGGGTAAAAAAGTACTTCCTTTTATCTGTTTTAACTCTCCCAACCCTCAGTTTTAGCGGATGCCCCCTGGTTTGGTGTTTTGAGAGAGGGAAAAGAACATCCCTCTATCGACTTTATCCCTTCCGTGCATAATTTTGTATGTCTCAATCATGTCCCCCTTCAGGCGCCTTTTTTCTAGGCTGAAGAGCCCCAAACGCTGCAGTCTTTCTTCATAAGGGAGGTGCCCCAGCCCCGTAATCATTTTTGTCGCTCTCTTCTGCATTCGGCAGGAGTGCAGCTGTCCTGATGCCTTGGAGTGAGTACTGCTTATCATTTTTATGAATAAAGTTTGTTTTGATGGTTCCATTAAACACTGGACTGTGTGCTCCCTCCCACACTTGTGCCTGATCTGGTTACCCGGGGCAGAGAGGTTTTTAGTAGATGGTGGCAGCAGATGGTTCGTGGTGGGGAAGGAAGTGGGGATTTTTGTAGGTGCCTCTCCCTTGTGGCTATTAAAAAGATTAAATTTCCTTACATATGAATAAACGGGGTGGGATTTCAGAATCCTCTCGTGGGGTTATTTAAACAACAACAACAACAACAACAACTGTGTGAAGGGATTGCCTGATGGGGAGGGTTCTGCCACACCTGGCCCTTTAATATCCTCCCCCACCAATCACAGAAGCAAAGCCCCTGCCTGCACCCCAGCACCTTTGCGTAAGACAGACCAGCTGTCAGAGGGCAAAGCTGGCATTTCTGCAGGAGCAACTGCCTTTGAGGGCAAGGGAGTCCGCTGCTCTTTTGCCTCACGAGTGGTTTGGTCAACCCCAACTCAGAGATGCCAGCCAGTCTGGGGCAAGGCTAGGCAGCGAGGTGGGCAGCCTCCTCCACGGGTGGGTACTTTTGGTTCACAACAACCGTGCATGCTGCGCCCTGTGGTGATGAGGCAGTCCTGAAAGCCTCCTCAAGGCGAGGGGATGTTTGCTCCCTGACCTTGGGTAGAAGATTTAGCCGAGGGGGTTAATGCCTCCGTTTGCCCGAAGATAACAGCTGAAGATCTGAAGGTCGTGAGCTCGAGACTACTGGCAGACCGTGCAAACTGCGGCTGATTAAAAGCTGAGTTCCAGCTGCCTCGTGGGAGGAGGAGTGTGCTGAAGTCAGCCGCGGCTCCGGTGGGAGCAGGGAAGCCTCTTACCAGTCAGCAGAAGACAGACGGGTGGCTAAGAAAGAAGGCTAAGTCCAGAAAGATCCATCTGTATGAGTGTTGTTCTTGAAAGATAGAATGCTTCTGTAAATTGTAAAAACCTTCGGGTTTGTGAATAAAAGTCTGCCTAAGTAAACCGCCTTGAGTTACAGACATTAGAGAAATCTAGTGATCTTAAGAAAAGCGGTATATAAATACAAGTATTATTATTATTATTGGGGTTGCATTGTTGCTGATACTGACGCTGGAAAATGGGAGAGGACTGGGCCCGCAGGGCAATGCCTTAAATCAGTGAAGCACACTGCTAAATGGTATCACCAGTAGTGCTATCCAGCCGGTACGCTAGGCGGGACTTACGTTTGATCGGCAGTCTGCCCGTTGCGTGACACCGCATTCCGCAACAGGCGGACTGCCAATCAAACATAAGTCCGGCCCAGCGTACCGGCTGGATAGCACTACTGGGTATCACTGACTGATTCAGTCCGACCTCGAAAACCAATTTTGAAAAACAAGATTCAAGAGTACATTAGCTTGACCCTGGTGCTTTAAGCAACATTTTATTTAAAAACCACCCACAAAACATAAGTTAATCATCTTTTACTACTGTCTCTACGGCGCTTTGTTTTATAAAAAAGAAAGTGGAATCACTATGTTAAAAATTTGTTTGGTACATTAGCTATCAGCACAACCAATTATGGGCAATTTTACAAAAATAAATACAGGAAGTTTGAATATCAAACCCTAATCTGGCTCCATAATCATGAAATCTCTTTGCTAAAGGTGGCCAAATTCAACTCACATGCTTTGAATTACATTCTCGCTTCCCACACAAGTGCATCTGGTAAGGAGACACTATAACTTTAATCTTGATTCTTTTGCTTTCAAAGTTCTGTTCACAAGTTCAATTCTTTCTTTTAACAAAGTAGCTTCTTCTATACTTTTATGAGCCTGAATATTCTTCAGCAAGAAGTGAGTGAGGAAAAGTTTCAAGCCTTCATGCAGCATTCCCAGTTTAGGGTTGTCAGCCAACCTGAAAAGATAAACAAAAACATGAATTTAACCCAGTCTTTTTTTTTTTAATGCCAAGACAAGGCTTAAAGTAGGGACAGGGGAACAG
The DNA here is from genome assembly GCA_029204185.1 of Lerista edwardsae. Lineage (NCBI taxonomy): Eukaryota > Metazoa > Chordata > Lepidosauria > Squamata > Scincidae > Lerista > Lerista edwardsae. Next base: position 4,452,383 of record JAJKFI010000057.1, on the reverse strand, counting down.
GACAGAAGTTGATCAAAAGGTTGCACAGCATCATTATACCCAGTGATGTCATGCAGGGGGTACGCGAGTACCTGTTTCTAGGATTACAGCTGGCCCCGCCCATTCGCCCGCCCACTCGTTGACTCCGCCCTCTGCAATGTTTGAATTTCCTGCATGTTTGAGTTGCCTGCATGTTCTCAGAGCCAGGCAGGCAGCGAGCGGAGCCTTTCCTTTCCTTGCCACTGAAAAATGAGTTGCTCTGGGGTTTTAACATGATGCCAGGCCTCCTTAACATGTTCTGGGGGTGCTGTGGAATCCTGTTGCAACTGTTGGGTCAGTTTAAAATCGTCTGAGGCCTCAAAAAGGGCTTTTTTCATGTCACTTCCTGCCACGACATCACTTCTGGCTTATGATGTCACTTCCGGTGGGCGGGTCCCGACACGTGCCAATCAAAAGTGAGTACCTGTTCTTAAATCATTTAGATGACACCACTGATTATACCCAGACTGGTTATGGCATTAGCTGGCCACACTAGAGCTCTGCAGCAGAACTGAGGTGACAATTCACAGCTGGCACCAGGTGAAGACAGTAAATTGATGGAAACAGGCAAAGCCCCTTCTTGTCTACCAAGCCACCATTCTGCAAACCAAACCCCCAGGACAACTTACTTTCCAAAGATGCTGCTGAGCTCTTCTGGGTCTGTTGTTAGCAGCAGCGCAGTCAACACTTGTCGTAACAGGTGGACTTTTGGCTTGTCGAGTTCACTGAATTCAATTACCTAGTTAAAAAGCAATGAAGTATCAAAACTTAGTACATGTAAAAACTCTTAAGGAACTGGCAAGCTAAGAAGCTGTTTCAAAAAAGTAATGTGGCAGTATTATACCAATTACAGGGCAGGCAAAAGGTTGATCAGAATCTCTAGATCAGGGGTGCCAAGCACATCTTATATTATTATTCGGCTTTCAGCAGCACCACTTCAGGTGAGGCAGAAGTTTAGCCGCTGAGATCAGCTGATGGTGGTGCTTGGAGAGACTGATTATTCTGTGGGCCAGATAAAGAGCTTCCGCAGGCCAGATCCTGCCCACAGGCCTTATGTCTGACACCTCTGCTCTAGACTATTCACCATCCCATTCTATACAAATAAGGGCAATTGTTTTTCTTGAACTAGGAACCAATACTGGATACTGCCTTGCTTGTTGTGGAAAGTTACCCAGTGTGTACCTGCATTACCTACGAGGCTTCCTTTCCAGGAACGCCCATGGATAAGGAAAACCGCCGGTGTTCAAATCAGCGGGTTTTTGGCCCTCCGAACCTGACCAGAGTTGGGCTCCAGGCGGGTTCGGAAGCTCTTCTGAGCCCTGCAGAGGCCGTGTGCATCCACCCACGTTTTCTGTAGGCTTCAGAATCGGGGTTAGAAGAAAAAAGTCACTTCCAGTTGTTTTGCAAAACCAGAAGTGACTTTTTTCTTCTTCTCCATTCTGAGGCCCACAGAAGACACGGGCATGACCTCTGCGGGGCGCAGAACACCCTCCAGAGGCAAGGGGAGCACGGCTCCGGCTGGGATGCGAGGGCCCAGGTGGGTTCAGGGGGTCCCGAATCCACAGATAACGCGGGCCGACTGAGACATGCATAACCCCCTCCCCCCAGCAGCGTCATTCACCCGGTACGCTGGGCGGGACTTTCCTTTGAGCGGCAGTCCGCCCGTTGCGTCACGCCGCGTTCCTTATCTTTAAGTCCCGCCCAGCATATCGGGTGAATGATGCCGCTGCCTCCCCCCCCCCAAGAAAAACTGAAATTGAGTTCTGCTGACCTTAAACACAGTCAGGGAAACAGATCTGGCCTTTAACAAGTGGGCCAAGAGATGAACCAAGTTTGAGAAAGCTGTGGCGGAGAGGCTCCCCGGATCTCTGATCTTGTCCCATATGCTGAACTGGAATGTCACCTGAACAGCAAAAGAAAACATTTTAAAAATCGCTTCTCACGAACTGCAGTCTGCACCTTCATTGACGTTATTGAGGGTCTGTTCCAGGACTGCCTGCGTGACAGCCTCCCCTGCCTCTGGCTGGCAGCTCTGCTGAGGAGTGAGCACCGAGTGAAGCATTTCAGGAGGGGTGGGGGTGTCAAGTGCCTTTGCCAGCAAATCCCGCTACAGCCAGGGAAGAGAGCGAATTGCAGCAACGAAATCCCTCCTTTCACCTAACAGCTCTAGTTTTGCCCTCCCTTTCTCCTTCGGCATTCCAGAGCACAGAAGAGCACACTTGGCTGGAGAAAGAGGAGTTTTCCTCTCTCTGAAAGAGGCTCCTTGCAACGTCCATTTCTGACAGGTAGACGCACCCAAGTCCAAAAGAGATACAAGCTGCCGACATTAACAGCGTTTAGGGATAAAGTATGGAGGCTACCTGAACATCTGAAACTGCCTCTCACAACGTCAGACCCTTAACTCTTCCAGCCCACCACCGTCTGCTCCAGCCAACAACAGGTCTCCGCTGTCTCAGGCAGAGGCCTGCCCAGTCTGGCTCCTTGAGCCTGGAAGCGTCAGCTAGCAAAATCAGTGCCCTGGCATGACGCTGCAGGAATTTTCACACACAGTAAATTGTTTGGCTTTACAAACAACAGGGAAGGGTGAAAGGCATTTTAGCCGAAGCACGTACAATATGCCCAAGATCACAGCATTTATCATTACAGAATACACACATTTGACAATTGTTCCTTTGTTCCCAGAAATATCTCGGTTCAAACGGCATAGCCAGTACAGAGAAACTCCACTTCTTAGCTTACCTGAAATCGCCGCTCATATTCACAGAACTTGGCAGACAAGTAGGCATAGAAAGGGTTATAAGTCTTCTCCTGTAGACAACAATCTACGAGGACATGGACAATTTCTCTCTCCTGCTGATCTTTAAGCCCGAGCCTGAAACATTAATTGCCATTGATTTTAATTTCAATGAAATCACTGTTCAACTTCTTGAACTTTTAAACTGAGCTACTATAAAAACAAAGTCAATGCTAACCCACCAAGCACCGAGAACTAAGCCATTCCCAACTGGAGTTCAATCCATTAAGTTTCATGTTATGTACCAAAGATGGTTTACGCCAACCGAGAGCCTAAGGCTGATGAAAATACATAAGTAAAAGCACACTGTGTGTTTCTGGAAAAGGAAGTGTTCTCAGCTGTGAGCTCTGCACAGTATAAAGTTGCAGAATAATTTCTCCTATTGGAAAGATTAGAGCGGTTGGTGGCTGGTGCAGCACAGTGGCTAAGAGACGGAGCTGCAAACCAGAACTTCTTGCTACGAACAGAGGCACTTTTGTCAGGTTAGGGACCAGGGCACTGACAAAAGTAAGCAATGGACGAATGTCGGCAACCTTTTTGTAAGGTATACAACGTTTAGGGTTGCCAAGCACCTGCAAGTGCTTGCCCACAATACCCAGGCTTGCAGAGTCCCTGTGGCCCGCAGGCAGCCATGCCGGCAGACAAGGCTCCTGGAGGAGCAAACTCAAGAGAGACGCTCTTGCTCTCCCGTCCTTCACCAGCTCCCAGGCCGTGTGCGCCTCTCCTTCGAGCCAGCACAGGGGACCGAGATCAGCTTGGAAGGTGAAGCCTCCTGTCTCAGCGGGGGCGCAGAGGAGGGGGCATGGCCAAGTCACCCGCCTGGGCTTGCAGACTCCCTGTGCCGCGTATGGAGACTGGAGGGGAAGGCTTTGCCTCCAGAGCCAAGTTCCACGTGGGCCACTTCCAGGGGCTCAGCAAAGACAAAAGAGGGAGGTGATGAAAGTCAAAGTATTGCTTGGTGGCCACAATGGATCAAGAAGTTAGTAGCCAACAGAGGACGGTGGCTGAAGGGAAAAGTGTTTATAGTTCCCAATTGAGGCATGTTGGGAATCTCAACCGACCTAATTACAAAAACAATAATCAGCACTAATGAGTTTCTACTGGCTGCCTCAGCAGAAAGTCTGGCAGAACTGAATTGTCTCCTTGCTCACACAGCTAGCCCACAGAGAGGAAGATTAAGACACATTGGCAGAGAACAGTCAACTTGTGCTGTACCTGTTCGGTCAAATAAGTCTGATTTAGCTTGCAGAACTGTCAAATGCTTGGCAGCACTAAAGTCAATTAAAGTGAAAAATGCTTAATATTATAATGCAGAGAGTGTCAACTGCATAATTTGCATCATTTCAAGACAAGGCTTTCATCTATAGCTCCGGAGATGAACTGCTTGCCCACAATATCCCAGTTCTGCTAGGATGCCGGTCCCAGCTTAACTTTGAATTCAGGCACGTTTCCGTGAAGTTTACAGAGCAATGTGAATCAAGCATGGCTAGACCGACAAAATGTTATTTGCCAAATAAAAGCAAGGCAATGTATTTATAGATCCAGATGCTGAAACGGAATGGGGGAAGCTAACTAGGTATGTCAAAACGCCCAGCTGTGCGCTCTCATGTCCGATGCTGGATCTTAGGCCTAACTGCTACAGCAACTATTTATAACCCTAGGATGCCCTGATACCACCTTCTTAAGATCTAACTTTTGGGGGAAGTATGTGGCAGAGGCCTATGTGTATGCCAGTCTGTGCGTTTTGACCTACTATGAATTTGATTTTGATTTTCCTGATATTGTACTTGATTTGCTAAGATGGTCTACTGATATTTGATAACCACTTTGGCAGTCCTTGTAAAGGTAAGAAATATTTTATTAAAAAATACAACGTTCCATCAAAACAGTACTTTACAGTTCATACACAAAATGTACTTCACTGCTTCATGCCTGAATCTCACAGTGCAATCCTATGCGTGTCTACTTGGAGATAAGCCCCACTGAGTTCAATGGGACTTACACAAGACTGCAGCCTAATTTAGGTACTGAGGAGGCGAAGGAACCCACTGTGAACCTATTTCTTTTAAACACATTTTTAAAGAGTGCACGTTTTCAGAGTGCACCAAGGATCTGTAGCCTCTTTGTAATATTCGCTTCAATTTACAAATACAGAAGCAGAGCCCTTTGGAAGCAGTACTGCCTTTCAGCAGGAGAGAGCAGAGGCTGCAGCCCTCACAAGGCTCCACCTCAATTTAGCTGATTCCAGCTCTTTCTTCTCCGAAATCAAAGGGCAAGACTGTCTTTTCTCTCACTGCCCCTCCGCTCCAAAGCAGAGCACTGGTCTCACATCCTACCCCCTGCAGATAGATTGCCCATTCAGGAGAGCATCCACAGCCATTAAAGGAACATTACAGTTCCTTTGTCAAATCCCACCAGGAGGCACTTTGGGGGAAAAAAAATACAGACCCATTCAAGTAATGAGATGGTCAAACTCACAACACCCCCCCCCCAAAAGAGACAGTTCAGCTATCAGGTTGAGATAGTGTACATGGCTCATGTCTGTCCCTGTAGCCAACAGAACAAGTTAAGAAAAACCAGAGTGAGTTACAGCTAACGATTTACCTGTTTTTCCACATCAACCCACCCTGCCCTCCCCAGACAAAACACTTTCCCATTCGGACCATCACCAACAGCAAATCACAAAGGCAGTGTTTAGCTTTTACACAAACCACTGGCCCAGTTCCCAGTGCCAGCAGCACACAGGAAGACAAACACCCATTGGGTTTCCTGTTCCTTCCCTGCTGCTCTCAAAACAGGATAACATCACGAATCTTGAGGACTGTCTGTGCATGTTCTCCACTCACACCTGCAAGTCTCAGCCGATCTTTCTGCACACAATTCACTTCTAGGACAGGCTGCATTTTTTTTTGCTTCAACTTTTGGAGATCCTCTTTCCAACCCCTTTCTTAGGCCTTTCCTCCAGCTCTTCATTCACTTAACTACTTGCAAAGTGCTGAACAGACCACGACTACTGCTGATTCTTGGCTACATACTGACCCAATACTCCACATGCCTCAGTTGCTCGTTCATCTCATGGACTTCCTCAGATACAGCTGGTTGGGTGATCTACGGCTTGGCTTCTGACTCAGTAACTGCGATGCTAACGTGGCTTTCATCTCCTGACATGCCTTCAAGATCGTCTTAAATTTCTGTTACAAGTTATGCTCTAACCCACATTGGCTTAATTTACAACACAGTCCAGTTCCATCCACAGGAGAGAAGCCAGTGCTACATGCTCCCGATTTCTAAGTGATTAGACATTCCCAGGCAATGCTACAGGATTAGAGAATAGCCCTTGAGAATAGCCATTGCAACTATCTGCACCCCAGTTTGGCAAACACCAGCTCTGAACCTCAGCCCTCTCCTCCAAATTCAAACCTTCACTCTCACACACACCCCGCAGAGCACTGGTTTCAGATCTCACCCCCTGAAGGGAGATTGCCCATTCAGGAGGACATCTACAGCCATTACAGGACCATTAAGGTTCTTTTGTCAAATGCCTGACTTCCATCAGGCAACACTTTAAGTAAAACATAGTGATAGACTCATGCACAGTAATCAGAAGGCTAAAACAACAGTATTTTGAACCAAGATGACAAAAAATTATTTTCCCTGCGAAACAGGACCTCAAGGCTCGGTGAATGCTGGCTATAGTATAAAATTCAGGCCCAAACAACTATATCAGGGTGCACAACCTTCATATTTTGCTGGACTAACTTTATAACCCAATTTTAAGGAAGGTTAGATTAAAGTTAGTCAAGCAAAATATGGAGGTTGCACACCCTGATACAGTTGTTTGGGCCTGAATTTTGTACTATAGCCAGCATTCACTTGTTTCTAAACAAGTGACTTGCACTAAGCAAAATATATATTAATTACAACAGAAGATCAACCACTTATTCTCTATATACTTGTTCAGAGGCATGTTATTTCACATCTGAACAGCACACTGGCTCTAGTGATTCAGTACGTACTTTAAAAGTTTTTCAAAGGCATCCAAAAAATCTTCACTAGTCATCAAGATACAAAATATATTCCTCCTGATGTCTGTGTTCATTCTCTGTTTACGAGCAAGTTCCAGAATCTTCGAACTCACCTGAAAGGTTAAAAAAGACAGTTCAGAATTCGACATTTTATAGATCATGTTGTTGTTGTTGATCACTCTTGTTGATAAAGGAAGATCCCAACAGTAAGAATAATTTCTGGAGTGACATTTGAGCCAGCACAGTGGAGAAATCAATTCTCATCACGTTTACCTTTCCCTTAGGCAGTATCTGCTGCATTCCGTTGCTGGTGCCCTCAATCATCGGAGCGCCACTCCAAGATGACCCAACAATCCACCAACGACCGATCTGATCAGCACTTAGGAGGGAGTCCAACGACACACGAAGTTGAGCCTCTTTTCCAGAGCCATTTTTGCAAGTCTAGTCGGAAAAAACAGTACTGTCAGGTACTTTTATTTTTTATTGCCTGGAACTGGTCACTAAAACGAGACTTCCCCACTGTCTCCATCACCGAAACACGGCTGTAGAAGGCCTACGTTCATGCAGACAAACTCAGGTGCTCTGAGGAAAAAAGATGGCAAGCCCAGTAGTCTAGCCTGCAATCCAATTCTGTGGTCAATTCTCTATCCTTGTTTCATTTAGACCGTCAGCTATTCTATAATAATTCCGTAAAGGTCCATTATGAAGATAAAAGCTTTTACTAATGCTCAGCCTTTGTTCAGAGGTGTTAACCCAGGGAGAAAGAGAGCTGGGGATTGTTTTTCCTGTACTTTACCAGTGTTCGTTGCAGCTTCCGTAGTTTCTCAATTGGCTCTGGATCATAACCAGGGATTTTCCTCATGTCGTTGTTTTTCAATGCAAGCATGATCTCCAGCATAAAGCAAACCTTTAGAATAAGGCAAACCTGAATTACTGTTCTAGGACCTAGGCAAGGATTTTATCTAGATGAAAACTGGATCGGAGCCCTATTGAGACTGGTACTCAAACATGTCAAACAGCAACCAACTTGCTCTTGTTCGGTCCTCAGATAAACTATTTCAGGGTTTAGTTAGGCCACCACGGTGCAGCCACAGGGCCACCCAATGTCCCCAGTGGCCCCATCCTACCTTTTTTCTCCGGGTGCTGCCATCTTGGATCTCAAAATCTTGCAAGGTTTGGCTACTGCAATCTCAGATCTCAAGAGAGTTTGTGAGATCCAAGATGGTGGCACTTGGCTATGCTCGGAAGGAAGAAGCTGCAGTGGCATCTTCATCACCCAGGTGTGTTTGGGAACCACGGTTTTATAATGTACAAATCCACACATACCCATCTAAATCTTATATATAGACACCTTATGGCATGTCTAAACCTACATACTCAATTGGGTACAATATGCCATAGTATTACGACCAACGTTACCAATAAAGAAAAGGCTAAAAGCGGGGAACAAGGGAATCTTGTCACTGCTATGAAGTTGCTAGGTGACTTTAGGGAAACGCCTCTTAGCCTCTTTTCTCCACTTGCAATATGAGAACGGCACTGCTTTGCTTTACCAGGTGCTGTTATTGAGATAGTGCGAGCTATGTGCTATAAAGCTATACATGACTACACACTTCCATTCACCTGGTCTGCAGAGAAAAATGACACACAGCGAGTGCCTACCGGTTAAGCATTATGCGAAAGGTAAAGAGTAATATCACTGCGAAGTTCTTCAACATCTTATTATGTTGGTTTCAATTAGAATGTTCTATTAAGCTACTGCTCCCCATCCACCTACACCTCAGCAGCAACAGTATAAGGACACTCCTTTACGGTCCAATCAGACCTTAGGCAACTGAACTCTCTATCGTCTCTTAATGCAAGCTGCATTGGAAAGATACAGATATAGCCAAGTTCCGGACAAATTCTGCCTCTGTGCCAGAAGATACTTTTTAATAAGAGTGCTCATACCCTTGACTGATCCAGGAATTGCTTTCCTACTGCATTTGCTTTTTTCTGGGCCTCGGTGATAAGTTCTTTTAATGCCAGAGCATCATCTTTCCTCAAGGAAAAACCCACATTTTTCAGCAACAGCAGCATTAGTTCAATATCCTTTTCAGAAAAAGTGCTAACAAGCTTCTTTAAGATGTCAAAGATCAGCAAGGAATGCACTACATAAAAGTTATACAAATGAGCAATTAAGGTAAGCAGGTTTTCACATTCTTTTCCTTCAGCCTCACTTCTGTAGACTTCATCAAATTTCTGTACCACAGTCTCCAAAAAGTGAGCACCAACCTGAAATAATTAAACACACACACTATTAATGAAGCATTTAGCACTTCTTTAAAAAAATCCAACACTGTATGACAAATGGTGTGGTCCTAAAATTTACTGACTAGCAATTTAAAAAGTTATAAAATGGAGCACACTGACCACAATGCTAACGTAACCTCACTAAGCGCTACAATGGGTCAGCACAGCACAGACAGACCCTCAAACAACTTGAGCCTTCTGGAAATGATACTCCAATTCCATTTAGTCTGGAAAGCTTCACTGTTGTTGTTGTTGTTGTTCAGTCGCTAAGTCGTGTCCGACTCTTCGCGACCCCATGGACCACAGCACGCCAGGCCTCCCTGTCCTCCACTAGCTTCCTGAGTTCGCCCAATTTCATATTCATTGCTTCGGTGACACTATCTAACCATCTCATCCTCTGTCGCCCCCTTCTCCTTTTGCCTTCAATCTTTCCCAGCATGAGGGTCTTTTCTAAAGAGTCCTCTCTTCTCATCAGGTGGCCAAAGTATTGGAGCTTCAGCTTCAGCATTTGTCCTTCCAGGGAGCAATCAGGCTTGACTTCCTGGAGAATTGACCGATTGGATCTCTTTGCAGTCCAGGGGACTCTCAAGAGTCTTCTCCAACACCATAATTCAAAAGCATCAATTCTTCGACGCTCTGCCTTTCTTATGGTCCAGCTCTCACAGCCATACATGGCTACTGGGAAAACCATCGCTTTGACTATGCGAACCTTTGTTGGCAGGGTGATGTCTCGGCTTTTGATTAAGCTATCTAGGTTCACCATAGCTTTCTTCCCAAGAAGTAAACGTCTTTTAATTTCATGGCTGCAGTCACCATCTGCGGTGATCTTGGAGCCCAGGAAAATAAAGTCTGTCACTGCTTCCATTTCTTCCCCTCCTATTTGCCAGGAAGTGATGGGAGTGGTTGCCATGATCTTAGTCTTTTTAATGTTGAGCTTCAAACCAATTTTGGCACTTTCCTCTTTCACCCTCATCAAAAGGTTCTTTAGGTCTTCCTCACTTTCTGCCAGTAGAGTGGTATCGTCTGCATATCTGAGGTTGTTGATGTTTCTCCCAGCAATCTTGATTCCAGCTTGTGAGTCATCCAGCCCTGCCTTCCTCATGATGTACTCTGCGTATAAGTTAAATAAGCAGGGTGACAATATACAGCCTTGTCGTACTCCTTTCCCAATTTTAAACCAGTCGGTTGTTCCATGTCCAGTTCTAACTGTTGCTTCCTGACCCGCATAAAGGTTTCTCAGAAGGAAGATCAGGTGGTCTGGAACTCCCATCTCTTCAAGAACTTGCCACAGTTTGTTGTGATCCACACAATCAAAGGCTTTAGCATAATCAATGAAGCAGAGGTAGATGTTTTTCTGGAACTCTCTTGCTTTCTCCATGATCCAGCGAAGGTTGGCAATTTGATCTCTAGTTCCTCTGCCTCTTCGGAAACCAGCTTGTACATCTGGTAGTTCTCGATTCATATACTGCTGAAGCCGAGCTTGTAGGATTTTGAGCATGACCTTGCTAGCATGTGAAATGAGTGCAATGGTGCGGTAATTCGAGCAATCTTTGGCATTGCCCTTCTTTGGGATCGGAATGTAAACTGATCTTTTCCAGTCTTGTGGCCACTGTTGGGTTTTCCAAATTTGCTGGCATATGGAGAGCAGCACTTGGACAGCATCATCTTTTAAGATTTGGAGTAATTCCGCTGGAATGCTGTCACCTCCACTAGCTTTGTTGTTAGTGAGGCTTTCTAAAGCCCACTTGACTTCACTCTCCAGGATGTCAGGTTCGAGCTCAGTGACTGTACCACTGTGGTTATCAGGAACATTGAGATCGGCCTTATAGAGTTCCTCTGTGTATTCTTGCCACCTCTTCTGAATCTCATCTGCTTCTGTTAGGTCCTTGCCATTTTTGTCCTTTATTGTGCCTACCTTAGCATGAAATTGTCCTTTGACATCTCCAATTTTCTTGAAAAGATCTCTAGTCCTCCCCATTCTGTTGTTTTCCTCTATTTCTTTGCATTGCTCATTTAGAAAGGCCTTCCTATCTCTCCTTGCTGTTCTCTGGAAATCTGCATTCAGTTGGGTATATCTTTTCCTTTCTCCCTTGCTTTTGGCTTCTCTCCTTTCCTCAGCTATTTGTAAAGCCTCGTCAGACAGCCACTTTGCCTTCTTGCATTTCTTCCTCTTTGGGATGGTTTTAGTTGCTGCCTCCTGTACAATGTTACAGACCTCCGTCCAAAGTTCTTCAGGCACTCTGTCTACCAAATCTAAGCCCCTAAATCTATTTGTCACCTCCACTGTATATTCGTAGGGGATCTGATTTAGGTCATACGTGGAGGGCCTAGCGGTTTTCCCTACTTTTTTCAGTTTAAGCCTGAATTTGGCAAGAAGAAGCTGATGATCTGAGCCACAGTCAGCTCCAGGTCTTGTTTTGACTGCCTGTATGGAACTTTTCCATCTTTGGCTGCAAAGAATGTAATCAATCTGATTTCGATGTAGACCATCTGGTGAAGTCCATGTGTACAGTCGCCGTTTGTGTTGCTGGAAAAGGGTGTTTGCTATGACTAATGTGTTCTCCTGACAGAACTCTATCAGTCTTTGCCCTGCTTCATTTTGTACTCCAAGACCAAACTTGCCTGTTATTCCTCTTACCTCTTGACTGCCTACTTTAGCATTCCAATCCCCTATGATGAGAAGGACATCTTTTTTGGGTGTTAATTCTAAAAGCTGTTCTAGGTCTTCATAGAAGCGGTCAACTTCTTCCTCATCAGCACCAGTGGTTGGGGCGTAGACTTGGATTACTGTGATGTTGAAAGGTTTGCCTTGGATCCGAATGGAAATCATTCTATCATTTTTGAGGTTATACCCCAGTACTGCTGTTCTCACCCTCTTGTTCACGATGAAGGCTACTCCATTTCTTCTAAGGGATTCCTGCCCACAGTAGCAAATATAATGGTCATCTGAATTAAATTCTCCCATTCCTGTCCACTTTAGTTCACTAACTCCCAGGATGTCGATGTTCAGCCTTGACATCTCACGTTTGACCACATCTAGCTTGCCTTGATTCATAGATCTGACGTTCCAGGTTCCTATGTAGTATTGTTCTTTGCAGCATCGCACTTTCCTTTCACTTCCAGACACATCCACACTTCACTAGCAGTGAAGCTAGTGAACAAAGCTTCACTAGCAGGTGTTAATGAACTGTATAATGAGTGAGGGTCCTTTTCATGACAAACCCATCCATATGTGACAATGCAAAACCCCACTTAAGCAACGTTTATGGACAGTTTTAGATCGCCGTGGATGGCGACAGACACAATCACAGACACAGGCAGGTGGCTCTTCGGAGTGGAGTTGTGATTGTGAAAATTGACCACAGCAATCATACAATATCTCCATGAGGATGTGGGAACTCCAAGATGGGCTGCATGCACCTGTATCCTGTACCTAAGGCTGCTACTAGCAATGTAAGATAGCTCTATGTAAGGTACATTGAACAAACAACTCTTTCTAAGCAAGTTAGTGAATTTTCCAATAGTTTTACAGCACAATCCTATAAGAAGAGCCCCACTGGATCAGGCCAAAGGCCCACATAGTCCAGCTTCCTGCATCTCGCAGCGGCCCACCAGATGCCTCAGGGAATACACAAGACAACTAGATATGTGCATCTTGTTGCCACTCCCCTGCATCTAACACTCCGAGGTAGCCTAACTCTGAAGTACGGAGGTATGAACATCTGCTCGCAAGTCTCATTGAATTCAATGGAACTTACTCTCAGATAAGTGTATACAGGACTCCTGTAAGGAAGTTAGACAAAACCTGGAATATATCTTTGTTTAACAGACTCAAACACACCAGGTCTTTTTTTAGACATGGATTAGACGATGCAAATCTTCTCCTAGAAATCTGCACAGAATTGCCTATTGACAAATAGGACAATATTGCTACCAGAGTTTATAATTAAGGGTTTATAATTAAGGCTGAAGAAATGCCAAATTATAGGGAAATTAGGAGCTACTTTTTCCTGATAGCAATTTTGACATTTTTGTCTCAAAAGAACTAACAACTGCACATATCTAAAACGGATTTTTTTTACATTTATACCCCACTATTCTGCTAGACAGTACCCTAAACATCTAACAAGTAGCCCAAAGAAGTACCATAAAATCCATACATTACCGAAACATTGTAAAGTTACAGTTAGAATCTAATTAGCACTTATGATATCCCAAAATAAAAGCACCACTAGATCAATTATACTGTTGTGCAAGTTAACATTAGCAAAGAGAAATGCAGGAAAGAAAAAGGTCACCTCAATTCCCACTGTACAGTGCAGTACGCTAAGCAGAAGAACATGCTCCATCACCAGTCTGGAAGGCATTGCGGATTCCGTAACACAAGCACTGAGAAGAATATCTGTTAGAGTTTCATTCATGTCTTTCCTGCTGTTTGCCATGTAGAGATCCTCCAATTGCCCACTTACGGAGGCCAAGTTTGGCTCACTCAACCTGGCAGGAAACACACAGAAATAAAGTCAAATGTTTGTTTTAATGGTCTGTATCATCATCATCATCAATGCTCAGTCATGCTAACTGACAACACGCATTTTGAAATAAAGCAAATGAGTGTTTAAAGTATATAGCCAGTTTGGAAGAACTGACAAGTCAATCAATTCAAAAATGAAAACCTCAACGAAAGACTCATAATCAAAAGGCAGCGAAAGTCAGAGTCCTACCCTTCGTCCCTTGGTTGAACAAAATTGTGCCTGCAATGATAATAATAGCATCACATGTTCAGTAATACCTATTAATTAGACCTTTCAATGTTTTCTTCAGTCTTTCTAACTCTTCTCTCTTTCTAGCATCTATCCTCTCTTCAGACTTTCGCATCTGAGGGGGAACATACTTTGTAGCATTGTGGCAAATACTCTAAACAAAAAAAGACAATTGTTATTCAGCGATCTTGTGTCTGAGAAGACTGCAGGCATTCCATGGTTAGGTTAGGTACAGTAAATGAAACGTTCACTATTTCATTCACGTCTTACTATTATATTAGGCATGTGAACTTTTCACGCAAATACCTACTTCAAAAAAACAGTCATTTTGCTGGCAACAAGTATATGTAAATAATGACTATGCGATAAGCAGCCAGTGTAAAATCTTGATCCCTTGTTCCCACAATCTAGATGTCCTATGTTTGGTTTTCTAGCAAGGCCTTAGCTAGAAACTAAGAGGGCATTGCCACACTATTTATATTTTGTAAAAGTTAAAATCCAGCTGTGAAAACTGCCAATTTGTGAACATGAATTTGACAGACCCGCTCACCAGACAATTGGGACTGGCTGTGGCAGCCTAGGACATGTTGAAGATGCCTTGCACACTGGGCGATCTGTCTGTCTGTCTGTACTTGTTTTTTATATTCTGCCTACAGGACAACCCACCTCTTTCGAGCAGCAGCTCAAAGGCCTCAGGCAGAGGGCTTTTCCCAGTCATAGTGCCTAATTTCTCTTAACTGGAGATATCGATTAAACGGGGCTTCCTACACATACATGTATCAATAAGATATGGCCTCTTAAGTTTTTACAGAACTACCCTATGCACATATAATCAGGACCACGTCCCACTGTGTGGCATGGGCCTTATTCCTATGTGAGCGTGCACACAGCGGCAGCCTTTGAACCTGCGGTAGATCAGACCTCATCTCCGGCAGGCATGGATTCCTGGGCCCCAGCCTCTGGGCTTCTGCCACCATGGGGAACGCTTCCTCCTTCCACAGGGGATTCTTCTGAGCTTCCGGGAACTTCCTCCAGAGAGGAGGAATCGCCATCATCATCACCTCCTTCCTCCTCCTCCTCCATTAGGCTCAGCTCCTCCCGGGGCTCTCGAGTCCTTCCCCCTGCCTCCCTCTCTTCTTCTTCCTCCTCCTCCTCCTCGCTGCTCTCGTAGAGGCCGGGACAGGCGGCTCCTCCGGCTTCGAGGGCCCCCAGCACGTAGCCCAGCCCGTCCCTGGCGAAGCTTCGGGGCAGGGCCGCCTCGCCCTGGCCGCGCTCCGGCGCCTTCTTGCGACGCTTGCGGAGCCCCAGCCGCCTCTCCAGCCGCCGGATCTCCCGCTCCTCCGCCTCGTTGGCAGCCAGCAGGGCCCGCCGGCGGGCCGAGGCGGCCGCTGCGGGCCGCGCCGGCGGGCCAGGGGCGAGGCGCTTCCTGCCGCCCGGGGTCCGCGCCGCCGCCGGTTCCCCTGTCGCCCCCCGCGGCTCCTGCCGCCTCCCGGTCGGGGCTACCGGGGCCGGGCGCGACGGCGGAAGCTCCTCCGCGGCCTCCTCGCCGTCCCGGAGCCAGTGGCGGCGGCGGCGGCCCCGCTTCAGCCTGCGCCTGTCCCGCCGCAGCTCCCGGCGGCTCTGGCGGCGGCTCCTGCCCGGCGAGGGCGGCGCCGCCCCGGGGAGAGCGGAGAGGCCGGCGGGCCCGGCCGCGGCCTCCACGAAGCCGCGCACCGCCAGCCCCAGTTGCCGCAGCCTCCCGGCCCCTGGCTGATGCTGCCGGCTCCGCCGCTGCCCCGGCCTTCGCAGCTGGGCCCGGCCGCCCTCTGGCGCCGAGGGGGGGACGGCGGCGGCCCGCTTCATGGCACGTCGCACCGAGCTCCGCTCCTCACACGCCGCGCCTCCTGGGCGCCGCCATCTTGGCCAACCAGGGAGGGGTGGGGGCAAGCCAAGGAGGTTGGGGCAAGCAGGCCGCCTTCAGGCCGGAGGGAGGCGACGGCGGCCCCTGCTGGGGGGAGGGAGGCGGCGCAGCACTTTAGGGAGCGCCTGGCACCGAGGACTCTCGCTGGAGGAAAGCCGCGTCCCTGCAGGGAATGCTGGGAAATGTAGTTCTTCGCTGGAGGGCTGAGGGCCGGAGTGCATCTCTCATCAGTCAGGTCAGTTCCTGATGATGATGATGATGATGATGATGATGTATATTCCACAAATTTTCAACAAAAAGTACTTCACACCATGGTTTGCATAGGAAGAGAAACCAATTATTGGCTAAATGGTAGTTGGTTTGCAATCCAACTAGAGACCCTTTTTATAGAACAGTGCCATTCAGTAGGCAGTTGTCAAGGTCCAATTTGATGTAATTCGTTCAGTATGGAAAACATTTGTACCCTGTGCCAGACCACTGAAGGCTGCTAACCATTGTTGTGGGCCCATCTGCCACATTCGTAGGGCATTCGGCTTTCATCTAGGGACATGCACAGGAGTCACCCGAAAAATCCCTCCGGGCGTTTAGACAACCAGGTCATAGGCACCTGTGGCTCCTTGCTACAGCCTTGGTATATGAAAGTGGTTGATACGCCAAGCGAATGGGGAGAGGGAGAGAGGACAACGCTCCCAGCCTTCCCGACCCTCAAAAGAGCTCTAGGCCTCCCTCACGTTCATTTTGGGGACGACGACTGGAAGTTACGTTTTAAGGGCCTACGGAAGCCTTCTGAGGGCTGGGAAGACCGTGCTTGGTCACTCTGGCCCCCGGAATGCCTCTAAGGGGAGGCAGCAGGCAACAGGGGGGAGGCGGCACCTCCAGTGGGGGGGGCAGCACTCCTGGAGGTGTTCCCCCAGGCGTCACAGTGGCTAGGAACACCAGTAAACCTGTATCCAGGGCAAGGTAGGAGGTTGCTAACGTGCAGCTTGGAGTGCGGGGAATAATTTCCCCGTGCCCTGCATAGCACAGCAGCCACTTCGGTGGGACTACTTGGGTCTGCAGCAGCGAAATTCCTGGTGCAAATCCAAGCAGCCCGGTTAGGTGTGACTCAGGCTGCTTGGGAGGTCTGCCCACTGGCCTGTCTTCCCCCTGCCTTGAAACGCCCCCGTTTTGCCCTCCCCCTCCTCAACCCCTATGCCGGCCTCCCCAGGCCAGCGTGACCTTATCTTTTTCCAGCTGGGATCCGGCGCAGGGAGGCCGGAGTTGTTGCAGGCATGCCTTACGGCACATTTGCGACACTCCCAGACCGGTGCACGTCGCAAACACTTTGGATTGTGCTCTGTGAGTGAGCGAGAGAGAGAGCAGGCAAGTGCAAGAGGGCGCACAGCACACTGAGAGCATTTCCCCACTTGCTCAGTTCTGACTCTCACAGGTAAGGAGCTAAAGGAGAACAGCCAATTGCGTCTCTTTGTCTCATCAACCTTCAGCCCTATCGCGGAGCCTGCCAAGGGGAAACCTGACTGCCAGCGTTGTCTTGCTTGCATCCGCGGTGTGGACTCCGTGTCCCTGGGCTCCTGTCCCACCGCTGTCATTCCTTGTCCTAAGTGCCAAACATTTGTATCCAATTCTGGCTGGGAAACGTTAATAACTCATTAATTTTCAGGAGATGGCTTGTTACCTTCCATGCATTTCTCCTTTTTCAGCCATTACATCATATATCTTTGGGAGCAACAGCTCCAGAACTCCAGCTTTCCAGTTCCAAGGCTGTCCTTTATAGCTAATGACTATTTCTCCTTCGTTGGTACAAGAGGTCCTGCTGATCTGTCACCATATTTAGGGGTTATATTTCCAAATGTGGTTTTTTGGACAGTTCCAAGGTTGAACTTTGTTTTACTCAAGTGCAGGAGAATGTCAATGGAATCTGCATTCAATTAGTATTTTGCTGAGCATTTTCCATTAGTATCAGAGTTTAGTGGAATCTGGCTGATCTGCTTTCAGGTTATATCAAAATCCCTGCAGGTAGATATAATTGAAGGAGAGAGGGGGCTAGAAGGAAAGATACAGTAGGAAAAAGGAATTATAGGTGGTGTTAGGAAATTCAAGTATTAAGACAGTAGTCAAAGATGGAAAGCAAAATGCAAAACAATGAAACACGTTATAACGTATGAAGCACATGGGAAGGCACTGTCAAGAGGAGCAAAGATAAATCTAAACCAGAGATTTGAAATGGGTTCAATAGATGTTTCCTCTCCCAAGGGAAACCTGGGACCTGTAGCTCTGAGAAGGGATTGATTTGCAGAGCACACTCACCTGGAGTTAGGCTGGCACAGTTAGGCCAGCAAAGTTTGGCCTGCACAAGGGCCACTGTAATGTGCATTTGGACCACTCTCGGAGTCAGGGAGGATGGTGCACGTCTGTGTGCTGGCCTCTCTGACCCTGAGAGTGGTCCAAACATACGTTATGGTGTCCCTTGTGCCAGCCAAACTTTGCTGGCCTAACTGTGCCAGCCTAACTCCAGGTTAGGATTGTGCCATCACATAATCTTCAGCATCCTCACCAAACTACAATCCCTGAGATCCTTAGAAGGAAGCAGTGATACCATTAAGCAGATAAAGGCAGAAATAAGCACTTTGATCTTACATAGTGACTCATTCACTGCAAATGATAGAAGAGAAAATGTGCAAATCTTGTTTATAATTTCAAGATAGGAGAGAGCCTAATTATAATGGAAGCCAGAGAAATTGCTTCAGGGGGCTGCATCTGGCCTGAGGGCCTTAAGTTTGACAACCCTGTTCTAAGGGATCCAGGGGAGATCATACACAGTAGTTCTCCCCTGCCCCCGGCCTTTAACCACACAACTCTCTATGGTCGTTAGGCTAAGAGATGGCAACTGGCCCAAGGCCACCCATTATGGCTATGAGCACTGGAACTTCCTAGCTGAAGTCCAGCATTCTAAGCACTTCAGCACCATGGTGCTCAGTGTAGCAGAACCACACTGTGGCCTGATGTTCCAACTATCCACATTTTCTGCTCTCTCTTCCCCCCCCCACCCTCAGCGGTGGACTGGAGGCTAGTAAATGCAGTATGTTGTGTTACCAGGTCATGGTTAAATTCTAGTAGCATTTTGGAGAGGCAGAAAGGATTTGACATACAGCTGTTGTTTTTTGGTAACACGTATGAATTTGGTGGGACGTGGTGGCGCAGCGGGTTAAACCGCTGCTGCTGGGCTTTCTGACCGGAAGGTTGGGAGTTCAAGACTGAGCGACGGAGTGAGCTCCCGTTGTTTGTCCCAGCTCCTGCCAACCTAGCAGTTCGAAAGCACCTAAATGCAAGTAGATAAATATGGACCACTTCGGTGGGAAGGTAATGGTGTTCCATGCGCTATAGCATAGAGTCATGCTGGCCACATGACCGCGGAAGCTTGTCCTCAGACAAAACGCCGGCTCTACAGGCTTTCAAACAGAGATGAGCACCGCCCCCTACAGTTGGTCACGACTAGACCATTCGGTCATGGGGAATCCTTTACCTTTACCTTATGAATTTGGTATCATTTGGTCAAAGCAAGTTCTTACCAACAGAACTAAAAGCAGGGTCATGTGGCATATATGACTGAAAGATCGAGCGCAATTGGCTAATCTATTTTTTACCATTTTTTATTTTCTTGATAGAAAAAAACCTGTAGGTAACAGTATCAGAAATGCAACATGAGATTGTCTGTAGAAGTGTTAACAGAATAATGTTCATGGAACCCGTGGGATTATTGGAAGCACCGTAAAAGTTGCAGAAAGAACCTGGCTTTTAAATTAGCTGCTTGTTAAATATCCCAGTTCAAAAATACACAACTATAAATCAGAACAGCCTCATTCATCAATGCCGCACATTATAGGACTTTGCATTTCCTTTATGAAATTTATATAATTAATGCGTCCATGCCAAGAAGTGTATTTCTTCCCTCTATTAGAGTCTTAACTTCATCCTGAAAGTTGACCTAACCTTGGGAACACTTACTTGTATTATATTGTCATTTATAGGGTGGTTTTCATCAACGCTCAAGCAGTAAATATTTAACAAGGGACATTTCCTTCCCCCCTGTCCTTTCTCCATATTTGTTAAATTAATGGCTTTATTTTTACATACAAAAATGTCATTCCTTTCTGATCTTGCCCTCAGTGTCACACCTTATTTCCATTAAGCCACAACAATGCCTGTAATTTGGATCTAGCAATTATTATGGCTGATGAGAGGAGGGAGAAGAGAAAGTCAAAGTAACCGTTATAAGTAAACAACAGAAGCAACTGTGGGTCCACCCCTCATTTGCAGATGTTTATAATTTCCTCTCCGGAAGTGAAAATATGCTCAGAATTAGATAACTCATGTCAACTGAATGGGGTTGATCTTTAAAAATAGTAATGGGAATTACGGCAAACTCTGTACTAAATCTAGCAAGTGTCAGTCTGAGGCTGCCGGAATGTATGTTGTCGCTCTCGCTGGTTGCCCCAATGGAAGAGCTGACCGAAGGTCTGCTGGGCTCTGCTGGCACATCTCTGGGGGACCAGCAAGCACTTCTGGTTCCCAATTCCTTAATAGTTAGCAAACGAGGGCACAATGCGCTGGAATGGGCAGGCTCGTGGGCAGGCTGCACCGTATCTAGAGCAAGTTGGGAGCAGGTAGGAGCCTCCCTGGGGCAAAGGCATATTTGTGCCCTTACCCCAGGGTAGGCACCAGTCGCCCCAATGACTCCTTGGATCTGCACCTGCTACTTAGCAGGCACAGAGCCGAGGAGGCCGCATGGCCGGAATCGGGCCTTCACAGCCTGGGGATGGGAGCTTGGATGAGGCCAACGCCTTCCCATGCCTCAGAAGTTCCTGAGAGGGATTTCCAGCTTGCTGGAGAGGGCCCCCCCCCTTGTGCATTTCACTATCCACGGAATTTGCTATCTGCAGGGGGTCCTGGAACAAGTCCCCACGGATGCCGAGATGCTGGAGATGTTCCTGCTTTGAAGAAGCAACAGGCTGAGGAGGGGTGCTGGCCACTTCCTCTGCCTATGGCTTTTCCTGTATCCTTCTCACGCTGCTAGGATTATAACTCTGTGTTTCCAACACAAACATGGGCCTGGAACATCAGTGAGCAGAAACACAGAGGGGGGTTCTATGTCTGGATGGAGGGGATGCAAGGAGGAAGAACAGAAGAGGGTCAGGTAAGGCTAAACACCTTTCCTTGTCCCTCACTTCTCCCTTGCAGGTCACGCCATCCTCCTGTCACTTTGCAACAAAGAACCATTTCATTGACATGGCATGCAGCTGCAGTGTGCAACGTGTACTGTAGTTTAGATCCAAGAAGTCAGATTGGGAAACATCTGAATTTGACTGCACATCTTAATTGTAATGGTGGGTTATATATGACAGTGATACCTGTGTATGCTTTCTGCAATGTAGGCTAGAAATAATGCACAATGGGGTTTACCTATTTACATACATGCATAATTTTTTTTTAAAAAAAAAATTTCAATGGCTGCATTTTTCTTACCCATACTCAATAACTCTTCTGGATGTCGATATAAATTTTTCCTGTGGGATAAATCTGGGGCGATGCCCAAACCCCTTCAAAAGTCTTTCTAAAGTGAAATATGAAAGCAGCAATGACATAATAGGCAGCAGGGTTAGACTAGCCTATTAAATCTCATCTCTCAATAAATATATGCAAATTAAACATAAATCGTGAAAAGGGCTCACTGTCAGCGGTACGACGGATGCTCTGCCGGGGGCCCAGGTTTAGACTGGTAGGGGTAACTCCTGGCGATGGCCATTGTGAGGGTTTTGTGCTATGGAAAGACATTGATGGAAAAACTTAACAATTGCAATGCAATGCACGGAACTTTGAACATAATGGGGCTTACTTCCAAGCAAAAATGCTTGCTCAGACTGTGTGGTGCATCAACACCAGGAGGGACGGGTTGGAGGTGTGTAACCTACGCAGTGCTGGCCCATTTGGCAGCTTGGGGAAAGCATCAAATGACACCCCTCTTTCTCTTTTTTCCTCTTTCAATGCACACATCTCCTCCTCTTCCTCCTCCTCCTCGGAAGGGTGGAGGAGAAGCAGTGCATTGTCCTTTCACCTATTCAACTCTGCAGGGCATTCACTGGAGGAGTGGTATTTGATGAGCTGCTGTGCTACTCGTGAGAACTGGCCCCATTGCCACCGAACGTGCCCTGCTTCAGGGTAGGTAAAAGGTAAAGGTTTCCCCACAACCGAATGGTCTAGTCGTGACCGACTGTAGGGGGCAGTGCTCATCTCCGTTTCAAAGCCTGTAGAGCCGGTGTTTGTCCGAGGACAAGTTTCCTCGATCATGTGGCCGGCATGACTATACGCCGTAGTGCATGGAATACCGTTACCTTCCCACCAAAGTGGTACCTGTTTATCTACTTGCATTGTTTATGTGCTTTCAAACTGCTCGGTTGGCAGGGTGGAGCTGGCCCTAAATCTAAGCTGATCTGTAATGTAATCTAAGCTCCTGCACTGTCTCGCCTGCACTGTGGTTCACCAGGATGGCAGCAAATCTGCTGGAGACTGAGGGCACAATCCTAAACTGCGCTGGAATGGCGAGGCCGGCGAATGTGCCCCTGCCCCAGGGATGCTCCAGCCTCCCCTATCGTTTCCTTGGGTTGTTGTTGTTCAGTCGCTAAGTCGTGTCCGACCCTTCGCGACCCCCTGGACCACAGCACGCCAGGCCTCCTTGTCCTCCACTAGCTTCCAGAGTTCGCCCAATTTCATGTTCATTGCTTCGGTGACACTCTCTAACCATCTCATCCTCTGCCTCCCCCTTCTCCTTTTGCCTTCAATCTTTCCCAGCAGGAGGGTCTTTTCTAAAGAGTCCTCTCTTCTCAGGAGGTGGCCAAAGTATTTGAGCTTCAGCTTCAGGATTTGTCCTTCCAGGGAGCAATCAGGCTGGACTTCCTGGAGTATTGACTGATTGGATCTCCTTGCCGTCCAGGGGACTCTCAAGAGTCTTCTCCAGCACCATAATTCAAAGCATCTATTCTTCGGCGCTCTGCCTTTCTTATGGTCCAGCTCTCACAGCCATACATTGCTACTGGGAAAACCATAGCTTTGACTATGCAAACCTTTGTTGGCAGGGTGATGTCTCGGCTTTTTATTAAGTTGTCTAGATTCGCCATAGCTTTCCTCCCAAGAAGTAAACGTCTTTTAATTTCATGGCTGCAGTCACCATCTGTGGTGATCTGGGAGCCCAGGAAAATAAAGTCTGTCACTGCTTCCATTTCTTCCCCTTCTATTTGCCAGGAAGTGATGGGAGTGGTTGCCATGATCTTAGCTTTTTTTAATGTTGAGCTTCAAGCCAATTTTGGCACTTTCCTCTTTCACCCTCATCAGAAGGCTCTTTAGGTCTTCCCTGCTTTCTGCAAAGTGGCTATCTGACGAGGCTTTACAAATAGCTGAGGAAAGAAGGAAAGCAAAAAGGAAGGGAGAAAGGGAAAGATATACCCAACTGAATGCAGATTTCCAGAGAACAGCAAGGAGAGATAGGAAGGCCTTTCTAAATGAGCAATGCAAAGAAATAGAGGAAAACAATAGAATGGGAAAGGCTAGAGATCTTTTCAAGAAAATTGGAGATGTCAAAGGACAATTTCATGCTAAGGCAGGCATAATAAAGGACAAGAACGGCAAGGACCTAACAGAAGCAGATGAGATTAAGAAGAGGTGGCAAGAATACACAGAGGAACTATATAAGGCCGATCTCAATGTTCTAAATAGCCCACACAGGCTGCGCAGCCCAAACAGCCCAAATTGGGGCTGCACAGCTGGGGACAGAGGCTTGGATGCTGCCAGCATCTGCATCCCATCTCCGCCCCCTCCCCGGGCTGGAAGTCTTGATTATGTATCTGACACAGAAGTAAATGAAATGAGAACTGTAGAATATATTGCAAATCCTAACAATGTGATAGTAGCATTCAAATGAAAACAGGGGTTCTGTCTGCTTGCAGGGATACTGAAATCCATCTCCTTGCTGATTAAATTTTAGTAGGTCTTCAATTAAATTACGGCTCTTTTTCCTTCCATATCTCTGTGAGCATTTTGAAATTAGTCAGAATCTGATTCAGATCTACTTTTAGAGCTATCTGATGAGAGGCACCCAAGTCTGTCCTTCCCCTTTGGCAAAGTCACTAATGAGCCCTGGGAGTATCTTCTAGAAGGTGCTAAAAATGCAGAAGTTGTGATGACGAGAATGCAGATTTGTTTTAAGGCATTATATGTTGTACTTACAATAGTATTTGGATTGAGCTGCTATTCCCAGAACAGCTGAATTCCAAAACAGGAGCATCTGTCTCAATATGTTGCACCTTAGATGCTTTTTATAGTATGAATATTATTGAAGACAAACACTCCCTAGATATGAAGATAATCCCCTGCTGCCAAATGTATTACATTTTACACTCCTGCTGGCCCTACTTAATAGGCACAATGCCTCTCTTTTTCCTCACTATGTTACCAGTTCACAGGCTCTGGTCGTTCTGCAGAATATTTAACGTCGCATGTGTTTCGGCCGTGGTTTTTGCAGGATCCAGCAAGCTCAAGCAATGGTAGCGCAATCAAGTAAGAAGATGTAGGATAAACAGGCACCCAAGACCAGGCAAGTAACTGCAATGTTAGATGCTGCAGGGAATACACAAGCTTGTATACCCAGCATAACCCTGTCATGGTTTCTCAGCATCTCTGGGTCATTGCAAAAGCTCCTGGGTGCAGAAAAGTTTCTTGGGACAGAAGTATCTCTTAGGCAGGCTCTGCCCTACCAAGAAATTTAAAACTTTTGGAACAAATTCTGAAAATGACATCAATTTATACTTCTGCATAATCTGTTCATAGAATTGGGATATTCTGGCTGAGAAATAATATAGATCTAATATATTTTTTTGTTCTGAAACCTCGACCCCCTTGTTCATCTGAATATTCCAAGGAGGACAGGAGGACTAATCCAATATCACTAGAATTTATTTGTCATGTCCTTGGAGCAACATTGAATTTCCAAGGTTTGCTCTGCCAGGAGAGTGAACCTATTCATTTTTGTTAATGAGACAGAAGAAGAAGATAAAAGATTTTTAAACACGCCAAGCATTGTGCTTTATAAACCACCCAATCTAATTATTGACAGGGATCAAGGATGTTAAGGTCCAAAAAAGGACTACTTATTATCTGAACACTTTGGAGAGGTATTAAACTCATTTGAATTTAATTAGAAAAGAACATTCATGATTTAAGAATAAATCTTGCCTCTATTAATTGTAAGAATTAATGTGATTTAAGACCCTTAGGATTTCTAGCATTTGGGGGAAAAAGCCCTTAATAAAATGTGCATGGCTTACTGTCAAAAAGAAAATGGCAAAAAGTAATTATATAAACCCGTTGGGGGGGAATGTTTTAGTTAATGTTGGATTTCTGTGTGCCATGACATCGGGCTGCTTCTGAACAATCTACTTGTGTGGCCACTTGGCAATAGTGGAACTAAAACGGGCAGCACATGGGCTGCTAGAAAAGCACATGCAGCCCTCATTTTAAAATTCACCTCTGCACCTTACATCAGCCCAGCTGAATGTATATAGTTTCACTAGCCAGCAATTTATGGCCTAGATAGGCGCAACATTGGCATACTAATGCTTTATGCAGCTGGTGTCATTTGACATGTGCCAAAGGATACATGGAATGTTTAGGTGCTTTATCTGTGATCCATGTCACTACGTCTTGGCTTCTGCAGTAGCCAAGTCCTGGGCAATCTCCTCTTGCCTTCCATGAGCTGGAAAAGAAAGCGACTGCCCAGTTTCATGGAAGGGAAGAGGCGCACTAAAGTGTATTCAAGGCTCCGATGCCACATGGATCATGTGTGCTGGCTGCTCACACGAGCAAAATAACCACAAATTGTTGAATCACCTGTCAGTTCCTGGTGGGTTGGATGCAGAATTTAAAGGACAGAAAACAAAAATAACTAGCAATGAGAAGAGACTGCACTACTGCATGTTTTGGCAGCGCACACATTTTAAAAACCACCCCTTAGCTGTAGATGTCTGGGGCCCAAGGTTATCATCACCAACCAGGTAGCAATTTGCCACTTTACTTTTAAGGTCTGGTCTGAATGTTCAGAAAAGAAATGTATGGTGAAACGGTCTTTCTAGGACAGTACCATTTCAGGAAGCAAGGATGGGATTAGAATGCTTGGATGTTCTTCCAGGTTTGGAAAAAAAAAATCTCCAAGTGAACCTGGAAGAACTATAGCTTCTTGGGCTAGTTTATTTTCCCAATTACAGTTTTCGATTTCCACTGACTTGCAACCAGATTTCAATGGGGTGGGGGTGGGGGGAGTTAGATCAGACTGGGCTGCCCAAGTTACAGTACCCTGGACAGTTCCAAGGAAGCAAGTTAATCAGTGGCATTCAAACTTTTTAGAATGGGACCCACTTTTTAGAATGGCACTTGTGTCGGGACCTACCAGACGTGATGCCATTAACCTGGAAGTGATGTTGTGGCAGGAAGTGCTGTCACTGTAGCATAATAAAATGACACTCCTGAAATGTAAATTGGCATTCTTGGACTGCAGCAATTGTACAACCATGAAACATCCCTGACGGAAAGCAAGATTAGGACAAAATACGATGTAAAAGCCCTGAACTAAAAACAATTAAAAAAAAGCAAAACCTCACTTGAAAATCAATCAATCAATCAATCAATCAATCAATCAATCAATCAATCAATACTTATATACCGCTTTTCAACACGAAGTTCACAAAGTGGTTTACAGGCAAATAGTAATAATAATAAAGTTAAATGGCTCCCTGTCCCAAAGGGCTCACAATCTAAAAAAAAAAGGCAGACCACCAGCAACAGCCACTAGAAAGACACTGCACGGGGGTGAAGAGGGACAATTACTCTCCCCCTGCTAAATATAAGAGGAGCACCACTTGAAAAAGTGCCTCTTGCCCAGTTAGCAGGGGGAGTGCCTCTTGCCCAGTTAGCCTCTTGCCCAGTTAGCAGTGTTAAATTCAAACTGTTAACACTCACAAAAGTAATATAACAAGAATAAGGTCTGAGTTTCCAAGATGGCTGCTCCCAGCTTTCTGTGACTTACCTGACATCAGGTTGCAACCCACCAAGTGGGTCCCGGCCAGTGGTATTATCCTACTGGAACGCTGGGCGGGCCATCCGGTTAATCGGCAGCCCGCCTGTCGCGTACCGCAGTGTTACGCCGTTTGCGTAACCAATTACGCCGCTTGCGTATGTTACGCAAACAGCGTAACGCTGCGGTATGCGACGGGCGGGCTGCCCATCACCCGGATCGGCTAGTAGGATCGGCTAGTAGGATCGTTCCAGTAGGATAACACCACTGGTCCCGACCCACAGTTTGAATAACACTGCCTTGAATTCTTTTCCACAGACAATTTGCCTAGAGAGTGGGGACCTGGGGAAAGGAAGGAAGCCTTCTAGCATGCAAAGTCGCACTACCTCCCCTTGGTCAGGTCCCACCTTTCTTGTTGCTGGGCTGGTGTACAGGCACTAGGAAGCACAAGGTCTCTGGCACAGGATGGGCTGGTTCTTCTTGGGCTCTGTGGGTGCTGCTGCTGAGAGCTCAAGTTCCCAGAATTCTTCCAGATTTGGCTCGGTCTCAGCGCTGCGACTGGTTCCAGATTTGGACTCAAAGTTGCTGTTTGGAGCAGGGTTCATTACTCTCACCTACTGAAAAAAGGAAGAGTTGATGTATTTGTATTTACCCTCAATACGCAGAAAGATGAGTACTTAAATGACAGTTGCCAACATTCTTTTTTTTTTAAATCAAGACCAGAGATTGATTAGTCTGCCTTTCTCAAGTTAAAATGCAATTATCCCCTACAGCAGCTGCCCACAAAATATGAGATTTTGAAATTATCACTCTATGAATAATATTTATTGCACATAATTGGGATAGTGAAGGATAACTCAATTATAATTTGATATAAATTTAAGATGTTTCCATCTTTATCAGGTGATAATTCTTCTTGAATGCTCCCAACTGATTGAATGGGTATTCTCTCATACCTAAGGGTGTAATCAACTTTCCAGCACAGGGGTCAGGGCACTGCAGCTCCAAGGTAAGGGAACAAACATTCCCTTGTGGAGGCCTCTGTGGCTACTACTCCATTACAGGATGCAGCACATGCCCCATTGGCACCGCTATGTCAGTGCTGATTGCGCCCCAAAATACACATGGAGACTGGGAAAATTCAGGATTGGATTTTGGGATACTGGTCTACTTTGGATGCAGTTTTTATGAAATAGGCCTACATTGGCTTTGGAAAGTTTTTTTCAGGCATGCAGCCATAGTTCAGTGATAAGACACGTGCTCTGCATGCAGAAGATCCCAAAATTAATCTCAGGAATCACTTACTTGGGCTGGAAAAGACTCGAGTGAAATATCCAGTGAATGCACTTGAATTATTCTTATTAATTTGCAGATTACACTCTGTAGAGCACGACCTCCAAGGAGGTGGTTACACTGTCCTAGTTATTATGATACATAAATGTCTCCATTAAGTCAAATGGGTGTCTTATAATAGATTTTAACTTGCTGTCCAGCAGTTGATTAGTCCTACTGTGTTCAACAGAGCTTACTTTGAAATCAGGCTTTGCTGACCTAAACAGCAGCTGATTTTTATCATTAATAAATGAAAGTAGGAGGTTATCAATCGCTGAATACATTCTTTCACATATCAATATAATGCAGAAGGGAGAAGACTAGTTTTCTCTGAACACAGTTACTTTTAGCATTTAATCATGTGATTTTCCTGGTGCAGTATAAATGTCCACTTATAATTTTACCACTCTAGCTGGTGGCATGAAATCGACCTGTATCTGCTTAGGACAAGAGCTCTAGCTATGCCTGTAAAGGCACTCAAGCATACATTTAATAATATAATATAATACATCTTACACAAAATGATTGATATTAAAGAGCGTTGATTAACTATGATATAAAATCTACAGAGAAATTCAGACTTCCACAACTTTAAACTGCTAGGATGAACACGTTCAATAACCAAGGAATTAGAGTGATTCAAAATGAACACTTCCCAGAATTGTCCTCTCTGAAAAAATCCATATTCCCACATTAAAAACATGTCAAGAGATATCCCAAGCCCACAAATTATTGGTCAAGTATTTTGAACGGATCTGCCCAGTAATTCATAGTGACTACGCTTCCTTAAGTTCACTTTCCTTTGCACTTTCCAAAGGGTATCAGATTAGATTTATATGAGAATAGATTTTTGTTGATAGTGTTCTTGATGGAGAGCAAAAGAATGACATCATGCAAAAGAAATCCAGAACGGTCCTGAAAAAACACCACACCAAGAAGCATAAATCTCAGCTTTTTATAGCACTGCCATGGTGACCACAGGAAGTAGGGAATTAGGCTTTGATTCCAGAGAACAATAAAACTCAAGCTCTGAAACTCGAATCACACAAAGGTGTGCAACAGTGGCCTGATAGCCCTTCTTTCTAGCAGGAAAAGCTGCTTTCAGTGAAGGTGCTGAGGCTGCCTTCAACTGCAAAGTCAAAACACAGGCCTCTCCCCTCCAAATTACCACCAAATGGTGCTTCAAATGCAGCATTTCAGATGTATACCGTATTTCCCCAAGTATAAGGCGCACCAAAGTATAAGACACACCTTAATTTTGGGGCCAGAAATTTGAAAAATACATTTTGGGGGCCGGCTGCTCTTTAAGGCAAGCCTCCCGCCGGCTCTTTAAGGCAAGAGCCGGCGGGAGGCCGGCAGCTCTTAAGGCAAGTGGGAGTGGGCTATAAGTGGGCTATAAGAACGCAGTGCTGCATTCTCCGCGCTCCCGCTTGCCTTAAAGAGCCGGTGGGAGCGCTGCCCTCCTTTCTCCGCACTCCCGCCGGCTCTTTAAGGCAAGCGGGAGCACGGAGAACGCAGCGCTGCCCGGCACACCCCTTGAATAAGACGCACCCAATTTTTAGCCCCCGGTTTTTTGGGAAAAAGGTGCGTCTTATACTTGGGGAAATACGGCATTTCCTGCTTGTGGCTGTTTGGAGCAAGGAAAGGGTTGGGCCCCTGATCATCCCCTCCAAAAGGAGCTTTTTTTAAGGACATAAATTTAGATGTAACATGGAGTTTTTGGCCTCAGTACACAAGGGTTTTTCCCCCCTCAAGCCTCTCTCTATAGGGTCCTCCATCCAGAAGGGAAAAAAATGTTTCCAATCTGTAGTTCTGGGCGTGACTTACAGGAAAATTTCTCCTCATTTCATCAGACCAGATGATCAAATATGCTGTGAGAGTCATCCTTGCTTTCCCAGAACTGCTCATCCCGTCAGCCAGAACGACAGTGTGAGTGTCA
This sequence comes from Lerista edwardsae, assembly GCA_029204185.1. NCBI lineage: Eukaryota > Metazoa > Chordata > Lepidosauria > Squamata > Scincidae > Lerista > Lerista edwardsae. Next base: position 4,422,207 of record JAJKFI010000057.1, on the reverse strand, counting down.
CCCTCTCCTCAGCAGAGCTGGCCATTCCCTGGTTCTATGCAGGATGCATCTCGTCCTTTACATTTGCATCCACCTGGAAGACACAGAAATCACCACACACACTGTATGACATTTTCATGCGTCCGTATAGGCTGCATGGAGGTGTGTCAAGACCAGTGCAAGGCAGGGTCTCCAGGTATCCTTTGGATAGAGAGGTTCTCCATAGTTCCACAACCACGCTCGCTGTGCAATGGTTTGCTGCTTCTCCACTTTGCATGCCAAAAGCTGCAGGCCAGCCTACAGGAAGGAAGGAAGGAAGGAAGGGGAGCAGCCAGGGAGGTTGGGAGAGGGCTCCAGCCATAGGTGCTTTGCCTGCCCTTTGGCAGTTTGTTTCCTCCCCTGGCCAATTGTTTCCCACCCTCCAAGGACCTGACGAGGAGAGTTGGGTCTCGCCTTGTTTTTGAACGTTCTCTGCGAACATGTTAAATGCTTTAAAACGTTTTTTATTGGTTTTGTGCTTTACTTAGTGCGGTCGCGTGACTGGGCCGTGACGGTCTCTGCAAGCCGCCGCCTTGGCCATGTGCTTCGGCACGGGAAAGGCGGGGTGCAAACCCTGCGCCCCAGCATCTCGCGCTTCTCTCTCCGGCCCCTCCGCGCGGCTCCGCCTGGAGCCCCAGTCCCGGGCGCCCACAGGATAGAAAGGGTGCGGGTGGACCCCAAGCGGCCTCCCTTACGCTCCCGCGGATCGGGGCTGGGACGGCGCAGAGAGGAAAGAACGTCAACTGCGCACCTGCCACTTCGCACCTGCCCACCCCGCCCAGTAGCCCCGCCCCCAGACCTCTCCGCAACCCCGGGGAAAACGCCCCGCCCCCCACTCCTGCCCCGCCAGCTGCGCGCCTGCGCAGACCACGCCGAGAGGCCGCGCGTCGTCGCTGTCGTCGTGAGGGAGCCGACGCCCCGCCCCTATGCGCGAGACGCGGTGACAGAGGCGAGGCGGGGGGCGGAGTCGGCGCTGCTGCTGCTCCTGCTGTTGTGGGCTGAGGCGCTTCCCTGCGCCGTGAGGGGCCGCGCGCGGCAGTTGGAGGAGGCGCCCCCCCCCAGCCATGGTCCCGTCGCCCAGGCGGCAGCGGCAGCGGGAGGGGCCGAGGCGGCGATGAGAGGAGGATGGAGGCGGACGAGGTGACCATCCGCGAGCAGAACTTCCACAGCCAAGTCCGCGAGTACACGGTGCGTGAGGGCGGGTGGGCGGCGCCGGGTCCCCCCCCCCCCAGGCCGTACTTGCCCGCGTATACATCGCTCCCGCCTCCTTCCCTGTACCGTATTTGCCCGCTTGTATATCGCGCCCCAGTAGGTATGGAGCACCCGCCGCCTCCTCCTTCCCCCCGCAGCGCCCCTCGGTGCAGGCGGCTTGGGTGGGGCAGGGGCGAGTGAGGACCCAGCACCGCAGGCCTCCAAAGTTCCAGCGCGGCCCCGGTGAGCGTCGTAGGAGTTGGAGGGAACCCGCAAGGCCATCTAGTCCACCCCGTCTGCCCCTGGAAATCCTCGCAGAGCCTCCCCAGCAGGTGCCTGTCCAGCCTCTGCCTGCACATCTCCCGGGGGGGGGGCGGGGGTTTGGCCACCCACCACTTCCCTCTGCAGCCTGTTCTTCTCGCCTCCACCAGCGAAGCACCCTCCTACTCAGGAAGTTCACCTCCTCCCTGGGGCAAAATCTGGCTCCTGGCTCTCATTCTTCCACAGCTCTCAGCTGCCCCAGTCCAGGGGTTTGGGTTGCAGTCCTACAGATTGTGCACGCTTGCCTGTGGGTATGTGGCGCGTTGCACTCCATGGGAGCGGCTTCACGTGTCAGATTGCACTGCGAGGTGCTCGCTGGTGGTTGGGAGCGCCAAAGGGCAGTTAAAGCACACAGAAGCCTGGGCACACTTGTTGCGAGCATGTGGTCACTGCCCTCTCTAGGCAGGCTGGCCCAACGCTCTCTGTGCTCCAGACAGACAATCCAGCGCTATCCCCCACCCCATCCCCCAGGCCAACAAATAATAAAAGACAGTTCCTCTTCTTCAGCTGGTCTTTACTGGGTTCTGTTTTGCCCACGTACATTCTGTGTTTGATTGGCAATAGGCAGCATTTTGGTTTCTGCAAATAAAAGGATTGATTGACTGACTGATATTTGACCCACTTCAATCTCTTCCCTTGTTCTCTTTTCCGCTTAACTGAGTTGTGAGTTGCTGCCCTTGGATTGTTGTGCAGGTGAGGGGGCACGTGTGGCAGGCAGTTGGGGCCTGTGAGTAGCACACTTAGAGCTAAGCCACTGTGTCCGTGTGACGACACTAATTTCCCTGCCACAGCCAGGTGACAGGTATTAATTGTCCCCCATCTTGATAGGAGATTGTATCATTGTGAAGGTTGTGTACCTGAATTCCTACAGATAGGAATGCATGGGTACATACAGTACACACACGCGCGCACACACACGAATCATACGTTCCTTTTTAAAACTTTCTGTACTGTGAACGCTAGAAGGGCTTGTGCTCATTGACACATATAGGCTGTAAGTGCTGTTCTCTGCTCCATGGTGTGTGCCGTTGTTGAAAAATGTTAAAGAGGCGAGCAGGCACCCAAATGAGCAACAGTGAGAAGAGCAAGAGTTTCTCGCTATATGTATATTCCAAAATCCAGACAAATCCAAATCCAGACATCTTTGCATCCCAAGCATCTGGGTAAGGGATACTCAACCTGCACCATACAACCCACCAGACTCTTACACTGTGTAAGGCAGCATGTGGTGCATTGGGCAAGTGCATGTGTTGACCATATGAAGCTGCCTTGTCTGAGGCAGAGAACTGGTTTGTTAGTGTTGTCTACATAGATTGACAATGACTCTTCAGGGTTTCAGATCTTTCCTAGTCTTATGTGGGGATGCCAGAGGTTTGAGTCTCGGACATGCAAAGTTTGCATTCAACCAGTGAGAACAAAATTTCTTTTGCTCACCTTTTATTTCTTCACAGGCACCTCCTTTCCAGCAATAACTTAGTATGGGAGGATCATATGATTTAACCACATATTGTATTTGCACCATGGCATTCCAACTTTGGGCAACTGGGGCAGCACACATGATGTTTGCATGACCCCCCCTGCTGTGCCGAAGTAGGTGATAATGCGACGACGTAACCGCCAATTATTTTTGCGTTTTGCCAACATCATTTGGCAGGCTCAGGACCCAAGCAGTGGAGGCAGAGGCGGGTATGGCAGGATTGTTTGATCGTCCTGCTGCACCATTCTGGCTTTTCCTTCTCCAAAGAAGAAACTGGACGGTGTGGCCTGGAGGCAGAAAAGCTTCTGAAGCAGGAGGATGCAGTGGGAGCTGTGGCCGGGTTTTCAGGGACTGCCACGAAAGGGCCTCAGGGGCTGCAGGTGTCACACAGGCTGTGTGTTGGACCACCGTGATCTATACCATGGCATTCAGATTGAAATGCTTATATGTGGAAGTAAGGCTTAATTTGGCCTTCCGTAACTGTGGACGTTTCCTTCTTGGGAGGAAAGCTATGGCGAACCTAGACAACTTAATAAAAAGCCGAGACATCACCCTGCCAACAAAGGTTCGCATAGTCAAAGCTATGGTTTTCCCAGTAGCAATGTATGGCTGTGAGAGCTGGACCATAAGAAAGGTAGAGCGCCGAAGAATAGATGCTTTTGAATTATGGTGTTGGAGAAGACTCTTGAGAGTCCCCTGGACTGCAAGGAGATCCAATCGGTCAATCCTCCAGGAAGTTAAGCTTGATTGCTCCCTGGAAGGACAAATCCTGAAGCTGAAGCTCAAGTACTTTGGCCACCTGATGAGAAGAGAGGACTCTTTAGAAAAGACCCTCATGCTGGGAAAGATCTAAGGCAAAAGGAGAAGGGGCGGCAGAGGATGAGATGGCTAGACAGTGTCACCGAAGCGATGAGCATGAAATTGGGCGAACTCTGGAAGCTAGTGGAGGACAGGGAGGCCTGGCGTGCTGTGGTCCATGGGGTCGCGGAGAGTCGGACACGACTTAGTGACTGAACAACTACAACAACTGTGGACACCATTCATGCTACCGAATGCCCCCATTCTGTAGACTACAGAAATGACCCCAGCAGCTGCTTCTCAATGTAGTTCCTCTGCTTTCCCAGCAGTCTGTGCTTATCTGAAGAGGCAAATACTGTCTGTGGGGACAATTTCTACATCACAGCATTTTGTTCTGTCATCTCAAACCTATACATCACTTTTGCTGGCCTAAGATATTATATAATGCTTAGTATTTGCTTTCATTTTGCATTTAAATGTCTCATGTAGGAGTGTGTTCTAGGTATGAACTTATGGCATTCTTTTTTGACTGTATGGCCCTGCCTATCTCCAGACCACCATCACCCTTATCCTAATCCTGAAACAGAAGGACATTGAACATACCTTTTCTCACTGTCATTAACCTTTTTTTTATAAATGCCTCCTCCTGTCTTCATATGCCCTGTTCACAGCATATATGCAGTCATTGTGTGCAGAGGACTGTATGTGCACACAATTCTCATTAGGTAGGGGAATATACAGTATAGTAGTTCCAAGAGTTCTCATTGCAGTTCTTGATTGATTGGCCTACCTGGCATGTTGCTGAGAAGGAAAACAGTACAAATGGTACTTTATTTGACCCATAGGTCTTGTATCTTGGGCCAATTGCTTCTTTGAGATGAGAAACTAGAAATAGAACCTTGTTTGAATGAGGCCAAGGTCAAATTGTATGTGCTGTGCCTGGTTGTTGACTGAATGTGATTGCAGAGTAAAGTCTGTGGGCTACTTACTAGTGTGTTGATTGCTGGGCCAGAATCCGAACGCTTCTTCCCCAGAATTCATATGCGTGCTCATTATGTGGTCTTGGAGCCCAATCGCCATTTTTTAGCATGGGCTCCTGTTTGCAAAATGGGAATGGTAGTGATCTGAGGGTAATTATCAGGATGAAAGTCTATAGGAAAGTGGTATGTTGAAAGTTTAGTTTTTCACACCTTCCAGTCATTCAGGGTGGTTATCCACTCACCTCCTTTGGTTAACAACTCAGGAAGGTTTGCTAGATATCCCAAGGTCATTGGCAACCTTTTTGGTTGAGTACGTGTGTAAACCTAGAGCTTTTGAGCACTGTAACTGCTACAGCATACTGATTCACAATTAAATGGGTAAAGGGAGTTTAGAAAACAGATTTAAAGCCTTGGTGTGAAATTTATGTAGCCTGTATATATTTGTATTTTGCAGATGAAATTTAAGGCTAAGATTTTTCCCCGCCAGTTGAACTAATAATAGGAAACTGGCAATGTTGGCTAGAATTGAATGCTTTTGTGGAGTCTAATGAAAATGTCACATCAAAAGTGTGGGCAATCAATACACAGGGATAAATTTTGTTGAGCTAGAACTCTTTGCTTGCATAAAAGCAAACACATGGGTACAGCACTTTACTTAAGAGTCGTACTATGAATAGTTTAATATGCTTATATTTAAATTTTGTAAGGTTGGAAAGTGCACCCTTAGAATGAAGTCTATACCTAGCTTGATAGAGAGATTATTCCCATAGTGTAGAAGAGTGCCTCAATAATGTTCATATTAAACATATCAGATATACCTCTGGTTGTCTATTCAAAAATGTATCATTTTGAGGATGGTACCCTGGAGAATGCACAATTTGCCTCTGAAATAAAAATTTCTAATTTTTACTAATTTCAGTGTGCTGAACGTAAATGTGACAGTGAAATCTGTAAATTGGCTCTGGTTTAGAAGAAAGAAACTAAATACGTTGTATACAGAGTGGTGGGAAAGAAGTAGATACTGTCTAGTATGGATCTTTCACAAACGATAGCCAATTTTGCATTTTCATTCACATATTTGTGTTCAGGAGCTCATAATCTGTAATAAATGACTAATCTTGGGGAGGGGGTATGATGTGTGTAAAAATTTGTTGTCTAATGGGCTTACGTCTGAGTTAGGTAGACAACACCATTTTCAAACAACTCTAGTCATAGCCTTAGGGCCCAATCCTATGCAAGTTTTTGGTGCCGATGCAGTTGCAATGCAGCCCCCAAGGCAAATGAACAAACATTTCCTTATTTTGAGGAGGCCTCCCTGACTCCCCCTCCACCACAGAATGCAGCACCTACCCCATTGGGATGACTACTTCAGGGCTAGAAAATTGGATAGGATTTGGCCCTCCCTGATGAATGGGATACAGGGGAGGGTGTAATGGGGAGTGTTTCCTTTTTTTCCCTTCCATCTTTCCTAGCTTGCTTTTCTAAACCTGAGCCTTTTCTCTGTTTCACCAATCAAGTGTACTATGATTGAACAAGTGTCAACGACACTATGAACAAGTGTCGTGAATGAAGCTAGGAGACCTGTACAGTGCAGTGGTACTGAATCTGGGCCAGGGTTGAGGAGACCTGGTTTCAAATTCCCACGTGTTCTTTCTGTTCCTCAAATTAAAAACTGGCTTTGGAGTGAGGAAGGAAGAACCCCACCTATTCAAATAAGCTCAGAATGATAATTTTTTTACATATAACATATTTTGTCTTTCTTTGTTTACCTTCTTACTAATGCTTCATCGTGAACAAGAGAGTGAGAACAGCAGTACTGGGGTATAACC
>JAJKFI010000057.1:4220851-4410593 GCA_029204185.1 Lerista edwardsae | reverse complement strand
TCGCGAAGAGTCGGACACGACTTAGCGACTGAACAACAACAATGCTTACAGCATCTCTTACGGTAGGTGATTAAATATTCTTACATGACAGTAGGTCCCCACTTCCAAGTGGGCTCACAATGTGATTAAATCACTTTAAAATGGATCTCTGCGACAATACGATGGACTCTATGCTACTCTGTGTAGCTATCCAGTCTTGCCACTTAACAAAGTGGGTGGGGGTAATTGCCATGTGGAATAAAATGCTGAAGTTCTTGTGAACTTCTTGAATTGTTAAATCTGTTGGTAAGTGAAGAAGAGCCTAACTGACAGGATTGTCTCCCCTCTTTCCTTTTTGAAACATGTCTGAGCCACTCAGAATTCAAGCTAAAATAACATTTTGATTTGATATTTGTTGATGTGCTGAAGTCTTTGAGCAGCACATCTTTATTTATGATGCTTAAAGTGGGTCTGTGTGGGGCTATTAGTGCTTTGTTTAGCTGCCAAATGGCCCTGAAGGACACAAGCATTTCCTTTTGAGAACATTTTTACAACAGAGTTAGACTGTTGCCATCTGCTGTAAGAAGAAAGATTGGTAATTGCCGTTAAATTTATTGCTTTCAATTTGGATAGTTGTTATAAATATAAACCTTTGAATGTGTATTGCAATGCTGTGTTGACCTAACAGTTCAGATCAAATCAAAATCCTTTATTGGCATAAAATAACAGCATACAAGGACAAAGAGAAGAAATGAGAGGTTCTATCATAACTCTTTCCCAGGCAAATACTTGACCTAACAGTTAAACCACTCTACTGTTTAAGAAAGGCTTTGGTTAAAAAAGCATACCTTTGGGTCACATCACAGTCCCAAGTCCTATAACCCATTTCACAAAATATAAATTTCTTTGTCTTGGGGCTAGAAAAATATTTGGAATTTCTAGTATCAGCATCGTATTTTTCAGTTCTAGCTCTATATAGGAGCACTGCATATATGTAGGTATCATACGGTGTATTTTTGCTACCAAAACACGATTCTCTTCAAACGTTTATCTTTTATAGCTGTGAAAAGAAAATGTAAATAATATACTTAAAAAGTTTTAAAACAACAAGTAGTGACTCTAACGTGTCTTGCTGTCAAGTATTTTTCTTGGGGGAAACAGGTGTGTGTGTGGTTGGGTGTGTGTGTTTTGAGTGCAGCACCTGTCTGTTTCTCCTGTGTGCACCTTTGTGCCCATCTTTTGTCACAAAGAAGTATAGTAAACATGTTATCCAGTGTAGCTAAATGGCCAACTTGCTTAACTGGCAACTCTGTGAGGGGGCAGAAATGCTATTTAAATGAATGAGTTGCTCAGCCAAGCATCAGTTGAGCAAGTTTTCCACCTAATCTCAGAACTGTGTCCGTCTCATCATTAATAATGACAACTGTATTTATATATTGCTTTTCAGCAAAAAAAATTACAAAGCAGTTTTAGAAGAAATCAAATAACCAAATGGTTCCCTGTCCTGAAAGGGCACACAGTCTAAAAAGATGCAGAAGAACACCAGTAATTGGCCTCTAGAAAAGATCCTGCGCTGGGGTGAAAAGGTTCAGTTACTCTCCCACTGCTAAATATAAGAGTACTTATCTTACACGGCTCCCTCTGCTTGCCTCTCTTCATTCGTGCCTTCTTTCTTGAGGTCTTTCTAGAAACAGAAACAATCCACTTTGCTCCTTATGGGGTCCTCATGTGGCAGGAAGTGGAACATTTCCATTCATGGAGGCTCTTGCGAAGGAAGGACGGACTGTGGAGAGGCACTGCAGAGGGAGCCCTATCAGAGGGTGCAGAGAGAGTGGGGGCGCAGTGACAGCTTGGGAAAACCAGTGGCCTCCTGATTGCATGTGAGATAATATTGCTTTTACTGTATGTCCTGAAGTGGAGGTTGAGAGCAATACATGCAGAGGCGTACCAGGGCGAAACCGCGCACATGGCACACAATGGGGTGCTGCCTCCTTGTTTTGCCCAAACAGCGGCCAACTGAAGCCGCTCGCCTCTCAGGCGGCTTCCCCTGGCTGCCGGTCAGGCACTTTAAAGTGCTCGTGCGGCGGCCAGGAGGAGGGGAGACGCCGGCTCGCCTTCCGGCAAATTTGCGGGTGGAGGCGCCATGCCAACGGCGCCCCTCACCTTATGGCGCCCAGGGCTTGTGCCCCCCATTGCCATACCTTAGAAACGCCTCTGAATACATGAAAGTTTATAGCTTAACATCTTGAATAGGAACTTGGAGACATTGGGAAACCAGTGCTTGGATGGGTAGTAGCTGGAACTGAGGAATTGTGATATTAAAGAACTAGTTTGCATTCTTTTGGGGGTTGGGTGTGCTTATTTAGGCTTCTGAATGTTTCGTGGCTCAAGTCATGGAATTAGCGGAAACCACCCCCATTCTAAAGTCTGGGTTGTTTGTTTTTCAGGTTTAGTATTCATGCAAGTGGGAACAAGAAGCAGGAATATCTTGAACCTTGTATAATTTAGAACTTTTGTATTTCATCATGGGGGGAAATGTATGAGTCTGTGTTTTGCCTCCCACACCCATGGTAAATCACTTCTCATACTGTAATAGTGACAGTATGTGCTCTTATTATATACTCTAATATCTACCGACGTGAAGAAACCATCTCCTAGGTGCTGTGAAAAGATACCAAGGCCTTGATAATGGTCTGCAGGGCTCTGAAGTGGATAAAAGGAACCACCTGGTTTAACTAAGAACATAAGAAGAGCCCCACTGGATCAGGTCACATCTAGCCTAGCTTCCTGTATCTCACAGTTTGCCCACCAGATGCACACAGGATGACAAGATACCTGCTTCCTGTTGCTGTTCCCTTGCACCTGACATTCTGAGGTTGCCTACTTCAAAAATTTTATTTATTTATTCAATTTCTATCCCACCTTTTTGCCCGAGGGCACCCAAGGCGGCTTACAACATTAAAAGGCAGTACAACAATCCACTATATGTACAATTAAAACAATATTAAAAACAGTTAAAATTTAAAGAACAGCAAGCCCCGTGGATCCCACAATTTAAAAAATAAAATGTAAAAAATGCCAGGCTGCCTATCAACAGTTAAAGGTTTGTTTGAATAAAAAAGTCTTCAGCCCCCGCCGGAATGTTGCCAAAGAGGGATAGTTCTTAATTCTAAGGGGAGGGTATTCCAAAGTCGGGGGGCCACCCCCGAGAAGGCCCTATTCAGTGATGTCATTCAGGGGGAATGGACCAGAATGGGCGTTCCGGATCCTAACGGGCTTTGTGGCTGCTTCCGGGTTTTTTTTTTGCTTGTTTTTTTCAACATTTGAATTTGAACTCAAAAGTGAGTTCCTGTTCCTAAATCATTTGAATGACACCACTGGCCCTATTCCTGGCCGCCATCCCCCTCACCTCTCCTGGTGGCGGCACAGTCAGAAGTGAAATTAAGAGCTTTCACACTCCCATCATGGCCTGTAACCCGTGATGGACTTTTCTTCTAGATATCTGTCCAATTCCTTTTAAAAGGCATCCAAGCCAGACATCATCACCACATCCTGGGGCAAGGAGACTTAGAAAATGGGTAAAGAAATGTTTTATTTTGTCTGTTCTAACTCTCTTGACACTCAGTGGCTGTCCCCTGGTTCTGGTGTTGTGTGAGAAGGAAAAGAGCATCCCTCTATCCATCCCTTGCCTACTTTTATACGTCTCAGTCATGTCCCCACTCAGGCACCTATTTTCTAGACTGAAGCCTCTCCAAACGCTGTGGCCTTTCCTCATAAGGGAGTAATAATTTAACTCCCAGTAATCATTTTGGTTGCTCTCTTCTGTACCTTTTCCAGTTCCACTATGTCCTTTTTGAGATGTGGCGACCAGAACTGGATGCCACATAAACTCTCCATGAACTGTATGCCAGAACTGAACTCTATGCCTTTATTGTTTCCCAGTAGCAACAGTAGTTCCCTTTTGTCCTTGATAAGGCATTTTTGTTCACTTTCTTTCAATAAACGTTGGGGAGTTTACCCGTCGTAGCAGATTTTCAAAAGCAGACCAGCATTAGAGTGAAACTGAGCAGATGTGTGTGCGGCAGTCTCCAGTATGCAGTCTCTGAAGTAGCAAAGAGCAACCTGATAGCTAAGGCAGTACTTTTGCTGAACTGGAGAGAAAGGTGAGAACAGTGTTAAGCAGCACTGGAACAGTATGTTTGTATTTCTACAGTGACACCACACACTTCTGTTCTTGTCTGGGAAGTATCATTTGCTTTCTCAAAGGGTTACACTTGGGGACTATGTGCACTCACTTATTTCCATGATGTGATCATATGCAGTGAGAACGGTGCCATACTCTTGAGTATTGAAGAGTTCTCGGGCAGCTCCTGTGTCTGACATTCCACAACATAATGCTTGGGAATTATTTTCTGATGGGAAGACTGCATTGCATCCATGGCCTTTCAAATACAGTTTGCCTTTCTTTGGTGGGAAATGAGGGTGAATGCAGCTGCCAGAGAACTGAAGTGACAAGTGTTAGTTGCAGACTGCTGATGTGACCAGTCATTTGGTATAGCCAGTCGTTGACATTTAGGGCTGGCTAAAATAAATGAAAGCATAGTGACATAAAACCAGGGTCTAAAGAAATGGCAAGTTAATATTCTTAGGGCACAATCCTGAACAGCTTTCCAGCACTGACATTGATGTGTCCGTAGGGCCTGTGCTGCATCCTGCAGTTGTGGGGGGGGGGGAGTCATGGAGGCATCCACAAGGTAATGTGTTTGTTCCCTTACTTCAGAGCTGCATTGCCTTTACGCAGATGCTGGAACATTGGTCAAGATTATGCCCTATGGGCACACAATTCACCCAAAATTTAGCTGCTAAGTCTCTTGGGTCAAAAGGCGGTCTTGGCTGAGGCATTCCAGTAAAAAATACTCCAATTAAAGCACAGTTTTAAAATAACCAGATCTATTTAACTCCAGTTTAATTTTAAAGTACATTATTTTTAGTAGTACTGACATACTACTGAACAGGGAAAGTGTCTGGGGACGGACCCAGCTGGGTGCCTGTGAGGAGGAGCGATGCCAACAGGGGCACCGCCTGCATCCTGTGGGGCCAGGGCAGACGCCAGACTCTCCCCCCAGGAAGGGGTCATTCATTCCCTTATCCTCATGGAAAGACGCAGTGACCCCAACGCGCCTCCTTGGGTCTGTCTGTGCCCACTTGGCAGCTCCTTCCCCTTTTCTGTTTCACGGTTTCTTCCCATGTAAACGTTAAGAGGGAGAGTTGGCTTCAAATGAAGAAGAAAAGACAGAGAATTGACACTATCCAACTAGGAAGTAAGGCAACTTTCAGCTGGAAGATAAAAACTTAATACACTTTAGCTTACTGTTCTCAATACTGGGAGAGAAGCATTCAGAAAGAGTACTCTGGTGGTGAGTTAGGGTGTGAAAGAAAGAAATATAGGATTTTAAGTAGGGATGAACAGGAATATGGAAGTATAGGGACATATGTCCCCTTACTTCGAATTGCAGCAAAACTGCCTCCTAACCAGGGTGCAAAGTCTGCCTATTCCAGCACAGGTTAGAATTGGACTGTAAGAGTGTCTTTTGTCAGTCATTTTAGTTTTGTAGTTGAATGGTATTGGTTTAGAGGGGGTTTGAAAGGTTTTTATATTGGTTAACCATTTAATGTTTATCAGTGTTTTTCAAACTGTGGGTCAGGACCCACTTGGTGGGTTGCAACCTAATGTCAGGTGGGTCGTGGAAAGCTGGGAGCTACCATCTTGGAAACTGCAGACCTTACTCTTGCTATATTCCTTTTGTGAATGTTAACACTTTGAATTTTCAAGTGAGGGTTTTTCCCCCAATTGTTTTTAGTTCAGTTCTTTTACATAATATTGTGACATAGTCCTGCTTTCTGTCAGGGATGTTTCCTGGTTGCACAATTGCTGCAGTCCAAGTATGTCAGTTTACATTCCAGGAATGTCATTTGATTACGTCACAATGACGGCACTTCCTGCTTGGGATGTCACTTCTGGCCACTTCTATGTTGACATTATGTCTGATGTCCCAACACAAATGCCATTCTAAAAGTGGGTACCGGTTCTAAAATGTTTGAGAAGCACTGGTTTATATGTTTTAATTGTGTGTTTTTAATTTGTGAAAATAGTTTTATTCTATCAGTTTGGTTATGTTAATTTAAAGTCTGTTTTGCCTTCCTATTTCTTTTTCCTTATAATATTAAACTTCTGTTTGTTTTCCTCTCATTTTGAGAATCAGTGGGGTGATAATTCCCTTTTTGTAATCTTTATAGTGAAAGTAATTTTAGAAAAAAGGCTTGGGCAGATGGCAGTGGGGTACTACCATGTTTTTTTTACACTTGGTCATGATAATTTCTGTGGCATATCTTTTCAGCACTGAGGCCCAGTGTTGACTGGTGCTTATTCCTTATGGCACTTCTACAACACCCAGTGCCGGCGGTACGAGCATACCGCTGGCACCGAGGAGTATAGGATTGGGCCCCTAATGTTAATGACCGTGTCCTGAGCCAAGGTGCTCTGGGTCAATTATTAGCTTGCTTATCCCAGTGCCATTTCAGTGGAACTCAAACATACACCCACTACCCCTTCCCTTGCTTTGTAATGCCACAGGACTTGAAATGCCACAGAACAAGTTACCCCCTTATTACAGGGGTTATTATTGTAGGATAATATGTGAAGAATGAACTAGCATTTTGATTCATAAAAAATGTGTCACAAATGTGAGGTGAACATCTTCAACAACATGTTTTTCTATTTCAGATCTGTTTTCTCCTGTTTGCGATTCTGTATATTGTATCCTACTTCATTATCCGAAGATACAAGAGGAAAGCAGGTAAATGGGATCAACAATCAGATTTTTTTTTGAAATAAAAATGGGGGACTAGATAGTCCCAACTGGTATGTTAGTGTAGTGGTTTTCAAAAATTTTAGCACTGGGGTCCACTTTTTAAAATGACACTGTACTGGGACCCCCCCCCAGCTCTACAAGACTTTAAAAAGTGACCTAGAAAGCCATATTTTTACCTATTTACAAGTAACGCTTGTTAGCAAAAAAGCCCTTGATCCATTTCTCGTAATGGCGCAGCTCTTATGAATGCCTTTGAGTGGAGTGGCCCAGTCCTCACCTGCCCCCGTCACCTGTCATTGCAGACTTGGCAAAACACACACCAGAAAAAGACGCTCAAACTTTTGCCTCCCTATAGGTATGAAAATTTTCAGCTCAGCTCTCTGCGGCTCTCTTGCAAACTGTAGGAGCTCAATTCTTTGCACGGCGTTTAGCAGCTGTCTGGTTTTTGAATAGCCTCGAGACTGTTAATTATCAGCCCTTTCCGTGTTTTCATTGGGGGCTGTGTGGGACCCACCCGAAATCGGGCCATGACCCATCAAGTGGTGCCAACCCACAGCCTGAGAAATGCCATGTCAGTGGAGAGGACATAGTGTCAGAAGGCTAAAACTAGGCGGGTGGGGAAGGGAGGAAGGAAGATGGTATAATCACAGTTCGTGAAACAATCAGTTACTGTTGTGCAGAGACCGTGACTAATTCATATCACTACCTTCATATTTTTATTCAGCGTATTCTTGTATTTTTTTTCAACTATTGCCCTATGAAAATGAGACTCTTTGGACAACTTGGCCTGAATCGGCAACTTTGTTCACATCTTCATAGAAGTGTGTGAATTAAATGTTCGTTGGCCTGCATTTTCCCCTTTTGGATAGGCCCTTATCCAATGATGAATGGACAATAAAGCAATTTACTGAGAGATCTGGTTGAACCCGGTTGTTTTCCTGTCTTGAATAAGAAGGTAGGATTCTTGCAGAACTCTTCAGAAGCTCCAAGAGAAGTGGACTGTGGACCCTAAAGAGGGAAAACAGCCGAAAGATGATCAGCAATGCCTTTGCAGCAGGCTCCAGTGTCCCTATATCTCGCGCTCTCCAGACTGTGTTGGAAGGGTTGGACCTTCTGGGCTCATGATCCAGTGGACACGCTGTGCATCTTCCAGGCACCCCTCTAATGCCCTGTGAAGCAGGTGACCTGCCTTCTTTCCCAGCAGTGGGCAGGGATCCAGTGCACTGGACCGGAGCTGTGATTCAGGGAAGTGCTCACCATCTCTGTCCTTTCTCCTTCTCAGAGATATGAGTTACCGTCACCCGCCTGCCCTCCTTCCACTGAAGCCGGGTGCAGGAGACGCTGAGTGCGTCTGGTAAGCCAGGCAGGCCAGAGGTCTCCTTTTTCTGTCTCTTCCTTTGAGCAGGTAAAGCCTTTGTTCAGTGACTCAGAGCCACATTCAGAGCCCAGGCTTGAAAGGGAGGCTGCTGCTGTGCACAAAGCCTTGAGAGAGTTGGTCTTATCTGAGTGACACAGGGATTTGTCTAGCCCTTCCAGGTGTTTGTTCACTTCTGTGAATTTCAGTGGGAAGAGGGAGCTTGAACAGAAGGAGAAGGGAGATGGTTCTACTGAGCTGTAATAGAACAGGCTCTGCCAGGGGTTGCTGAATACATACAGCTGGCATCTCTCTGCCAAAGTTAAATGCTGTAGCAGCAGCACTGAGAGAGCCTTTTGTAATGGTTTTGTCCCCTGCCGCAACAGTGCAAGCTTCAGCCCCATTGCCTGCCCAGACTACCTTTATGTGGGCTAAAGAGGTGTCTGCCACATCCCTTTCCAAAGATAGTTTCAAGAGAGTCTTGCTCACGGTTGCCTTTTTGGCTGATGTGTTTCTGGGACCTGTGATGCAGATAGGAGACCTGATTTTTGGTTCTGCCTTGGTTGTCAGACACAGTATGTGGTGCTGCCACTGGGAATGAATGTAGAATTCAAGGCTGGCTTAACAGACTTGCTCTTTTCCAGACAGAATTTGAGGATCTCAAAAATGGAAAATTCTTTCAATCAAAATAAAAAGGTCCTAACTACAAAAGAAGAGATTAAGAGGCCTTCTGCTTTAGTCCCTCTTGGTTGTGCCAGGCTTCTCAGTATAGAAGAGATGCCAAGTCTAAATGACATGCTGCTTACATGGCAAAAGACAGCTGTGGCTCCCAACACTTCCCCAGGAAGCCTGTTACTCCTTCACATCTGAACTTTCATTCCTCCCCTAGACTCTGGATTTTCATGGTTGGCTGTCATCTGGCCATGTTGCACATGGGCTGTCTAGCAGTGAAAAATGATGTGAAAAATGAAAAAAAAATGAAACATTTTGTATTCCAGTGATGGATTCTTCCTCATCTTTGGCTCAGACAACCTTGAGAAGCACCCTTGCAAGCTGTAAATCACTTCTTGGAGAAAGGGGCTATAGAACAGGCTTTTGTCATCTTCACCATCTTGTGGAAATCAAGACACTTCTGAATAGACTTCAATTTGAAAAAATTAAGACTTTTCCCCCCTTTAATCTTGCAAAATTGAATTGAGGGAGATTTTCTTGCATTGCTGACTTCATGGAGGCTCACCTGCACATCCTAACCCATTTATTAAAATTTTCTGCTTCCAGAGGTACAGCTGTAGTATCTGGTTCTCACCTTTGGCCTGACCTTAGCATTCGCCAAGGGGCTGGTAGCCTCTGCTGAGCGTGCACAGATGCAGTAGGTGATGATGCACATTCCTTAAGGCTGAACAAGTTCCAGGGAATTTGAGCGGGCAGTGAGTGAATGTTCCCTGCAGTCTTAATTTACAGGAGTGATAATGAAAAGTATCGTATCAATAAAACCTTTAACTTACTCTTTGATCTGATCCTTGACCAGCCTCTTATGCTCAATTTTGAAAATCATTGTCTCTTTATTCGTATCAGAAGCACCTACATTAATATAATTTTATACATACATCAAAATATTTTTTTAGAATAAAACACAATGTTAAAACTAGATATCATTTGCCCAGTACTGGGCTACTTCAACAGCATTCTCCCTTGCCAACACAAGATCTTCCACTGTGCATATAGAGGGGCACCGTGTGCACTGTAGCATATGTGAGATGGTTTGTTCTCCACATTCACACAGCATGTCTTTTATGGGGAAACCCCATTTCCTCAGGTTGTCAGATCTTCCTACCCCAGCACGCAGTCGATTTAGGGATTTCCATACAGGCCACGATTGTTCGTGGCCTAGTGGTGGGCATACATATGTTTTGTGCCCATTCATTTGGCAGCACCTTGCTCACTTTCCATAGTTCCAAAGCAGTCTGTGGTGACTGGTTATTGGGGGGGGGGGCTGCAGTCCTAAAGAAGCTATTCCATGATCTCAATCTTGACGGTGGGAGTTGATGGCCATATAGTGGGTGTGTTTCTAGGGACGTCGCTTTAACCCACTCCTTCTGTGCTGCGCTTTCCTGACGAAATTTGGGAGGAGCAAGGCCAGCTAAGTAATGCACCTTTTGTATTGGAGTTGGTTTTAGGCATCCTGTGACCAGTCTTGCTGTTTCATTTAGTGCCACATCCACCTATTTTGCGTTATTACATCTCTACCAGACAGAGCTGGGGACATGAAAGGAGCCTCTCAAAGATTGACTTCCCTTTGGCAATTGGGCATCCCCTGGGCAATGGTGGTGTCAATCCTTTCAACCCAGAAGCACCTTTTCCCACTGAAAAAAATCATAGTGTAGTTGCGGGATGACCATATAAGCATAATCTTACCCCAGAAATCCTTTTTCCCTATAAGGGTATTGTTGTGTATTTGTGTAAATAGTAGCAGAGTTGGGGGCTTGGAGACCCATTCCAGCGCCTTGCCTTAGCGCTCCGAAGCGAAGGATTGAAGCAATCGCCACATTTCCATAACAAAGTCTCTTTATTGTAGCGAAAGTAAGAAAGGTACAAAGGTTCAATCTGCCGGCTAGGAAGCCGGGGAAGTCTATGCCGCTCGCAGGCGGCCGTTTCAGTGCAGCTTTACATCTTAAGCACACACAGTGAAAAACTCCTTCTAACACCAGAACAAAGGGATGCAGCCAGAGTATATCTGGTAGGTGGATACCTGAAGACCCCTTGTGCCCCATCTTACCCAATGGGGTGACCCTTAGAGCACTATGAGCTCATGGGAATGTGCAGTGTTTTGCAGCCAGGGCTTCCCGTGTGAAACTGCCTGCTTATGTTACACTATCAGAAAGGGAGTACAACTACTATCCCTAACAAGCTGGGAAGCTGCCTGCTGAAGGACACACAGGTGTTCTATCTGATCCTCAGACGGAGAGACGGAATGCCAGTTTCAGCCAGTTCTGGACTGTGAGATGTGAAACTGCAACAGGTATTTGGTGGTTTTTCAATTGATTACTTAATGAAGTGTAAAGATTCCTCTTGCTGACATTTCTTGAGTCTGTGATTCTCAAAAAGAGGAAATAAAAATGGTACTCTGGGAAATGGTACTCTGTGTCATACTGCCACCTAGCTATCAAATATCCACAGACAACATGCTGGCAATTTTATGAGAAGGTGCACGACTAGGATTTTGGTTGTCAAACGACTTTAGGGGTGCAATCTTGAAAATACTTCTTTTTTCCTTTAGTGAGTTCAAACTGTTTTCTTGAGCCACCAGTCAGTTTGTTATATTACAGGTATAAAGGCCTGGAAAATTACTGGGGTGAGGGAAGAAATGTTTCTTTTTTAGAGTGAAATGAATGGGAATTTGTAGAAACATTCAAGGTAAGCCTCCATGAAATATTTTCAAACTCATGAGTGCATTACTTTTCAAAAGTAGCGCTTTAAAAATAACGTACACACGTTGGGCCCAAGAATCTATATTACCAGTAATTATTTTAGTAATGACGCCACTGTTACTGCAACAAATAACATACGCTGCGGAATTGATGTTGCGAAAGTGCTTGCAAATGTTACAAAATACAGAGCATCTTCAGATACTTGGTTCAGGAGCTGTAATCTGAAGTCTGCCAGGTGTATTGCTCCTGCTGTGTTGTTGGTTGTTATGCCCATAATCCTCCATTGTGAGACATACATCTCAACTGGCCCATCAGAAAATGAGTGCATTTTACATACTGTATATAGGCATCTTCTTTTTCCTCCATCTCCTTTTGTACAAGATCTGGAAACAACTGAAGACTTAAACTCTCTGTCTTGCTGCTTCAGTAGAATGAACAGACACCATTGAAGATGGGTACCTTTATAAACTGTGGCAAAGTCTGATAGAAACTCTGAATTTGATATTTATGAGTGATATGTGAACCTTGTACCTGATTAATAAATTGTGTCTTAAAGGTTAGGGCAATTGGTGCAATGGTTGGCTGCCTAGGGAATCCCTTTGGTTTTGTTCATCTAACTTTTCTGTTCTCAGATCTGTGTTAAGTAAAGCATGTAATTTCCATCTTGATAATAAAATATCTGAATATGCATTGTCTTTTCAGATGAGCAAGAGGATGAAGATGCCATTGTCAACAGAATTTCGTATGTAAATCCTATTTAAGCTGTCATTTATTGTGCTAATATAGAAGTGTTTGTGTTCTGCAGAAAAATAAATACTGCTGAGGCACAATCATCCCACTCTTTTGTAAATCAGAAGGCTAAAGTAAGAGTCTGTGATGGTAATGAGAATGTGTGCTGCTGGATGAACACAGTACATGTGGACAGAATAGCATGATGAGAGCAACACTGGAACACAGCATTGAGATTTTCTTTGTCTTAAAAGCCTAGTTCAAATGCATTTAAAGTATAAAATTTGTAGGTATAGATTTGCATGTGAGAATACTAATGTTTGTGTACACAGTTATCTATGAATTGCTGGGTTTTCTTTTCAATAGAATTTTGAAAATTGAATATGTTAAATCAGATTGTTAGTTCATTGCCTCAGTATTCAAAATATACAGTAGGTGATTTGATGTGATTATTTTCAAAACGCATTAAATCTGCAAGTCACTTTTGATCTCAATTTCCTGTACAGAAATGCAGAATTGCTTGCCCAATTAACTATTTAATTATGACTAAATTAAATGACTAAATGTTATATGATTCTTAATAGGAAAACAAAAATTCTGAACAAAAACTCACCCGTTTTGATATTTTTTGAGGATGCACCATTTGTCACACGGCACACTGTCCTTGAAGAGGGATCTGTGTGCAAAGGACTGTCTTTCTAAGGTGGTGTCTGCACCCTGGGTAGACTCTCCAAGTGATAGTGACAGCAAACCTGGAAACTTCAGCAAGGCCTCCTCATTTAATGACATCACATCATGTTGTAAAAAAAAATTTCCAGGACTAGCTTCTGTCAGAGGTGGCAGCCCTGAACCTGTGGTGTTTTTTTTTAAACCTGCTTGTATAATTAGCCATTACAGTGAGACTTCAGTGTAACAGATTTCAGAAATAGTGAATGTTTTGTGCTTCATTGCAAACTAGTTATATATGGTTTATGTACGTGCATTGATTTTGGTGCTTTCAGATAAGGGTGCAATCCTAACCTGGAGTTAGGCCGGCACAAGTCTGTTGTGTGCTGTCCTCCCTGACTTCGAGAGTGGTGCAAATGTGCTTTACAGCATCTTTGCGACACTCTTGGACTGACACAAGGGACTTCTGCCAGCCTAACTCCAGTTTAGGATCAAACCCTTAATGGACTTCCAGCATGGCCACTGTTAGTGCACACGGTTGCCAAATCTGGGGGGGGGGAGTCTTTTTAATATCACAATTAAACATTGCATCCTTTATTGGAACTAAACTTTGTAAATTGGAGCTTTCATTCTGTCTAGCTTCCTTTTTACATTTGTCTCTTCCTACAACACTGTGCTTTTGCGCTTTGCTGCTTCATTCTCCGGTGCCTCACAGCAGGGCCAGTCCTTCCTTTTGGGTAGCTCCTCCTCCTCCTCAGGCAGGCAGGCCAGTTCCAGGTCTTCCTGTGGACAGGGGTGTTTGGAAGTATCCAGTGATGTCATTCAGGGGGAACGGAACAGAATGGGCGTTCCGGATCCTAACGGGCTCCGTGGCTGGTTCCGGGTTCCCGACAAGTGCCAATCAAAAGTGAGTTCCTGTTTCTAAATCATTTGAATGACACCACTGGAAGTATCCCAGACTGGCCTTTCCCTTGCACGGCACTGGTCAGGTCTTCTGTTGCTTGTAAGAATGAAGCTACCGGGCCAGCTCTATTTTTGAAAAGAATCGATCGCGTCGATCAGCTGTAGCATGGAGCGCCTTTCACCAGCGTTCCGCGCACAACAAAGCACCACCGAGGATTCTAGGGTGCTTCTTTGCCTCAGCGCTTTGATCGATCTCTCCCTCAGCATCAGAGACAATCGGGCGCCATTTTGTTTTGGTGCTAATCATGCCCGCTGCCGCTGGCGTGCCAAGCCTTCTCCCACTGCCATCTGCATGTCCTGCCTCCTCAGTGGTTGCTGCTCCAGACAGCTGCCTTACCCCTGCGGTCATCTGTGAGCAGTTTGCAGATACCTTACTGTGCGCCTATGAAGCAAGCCTCGTATTCCTTCCCCCAAGGTGGGCTCAGGAGTGGGCTAGGCTGCACGTCCCTGCCTCCAGTCGCCTCAGCGAGACTTCAGACGGGGTGACTCGTTCCTCTTTGTGTTTATTATATTTTTGTACGTGTTATGATCCATGGGATTGGCTGTTGTATGTTTTATTTTTAATATTGTTTTTAATTATTGTCTTTTAATTATGTTGTAATTTTTTAATTGTGTTTTTAACTTTGTAATGCCGCCTTGAGTGCCTTCGGGCAGAAAGGCGGGGTAGAAATTTAATAAATAATAATAATATTATGGAGGCTTCTGACAAGGTTGACCCACAAGCTGTGGCTGATCCCGTGTTAAATCCACCTGTTGCCCTTCCTTGGAATATGATTGAGGCCAAGATCCAGGGCATGCTTGACGCCCAGCTGTGTCAAATTTCTGGAGCTCTGGCAGCTGTGCCTGCATTCCAGGTTGCTCCGAGCCCGGCTGCTCCTACAGGCAGTGCTACTTCAGGCCCTGCCTCGGGGGATGTTCCTGCTGCCAAGAGAGCTAGAAGGGACAATGTCGGGGCTGATTCCCACAGGTCGTATGTGACTGAATTGGATCTGAATGGGGTGGATTCGGCTTCCTCGCTGGAGGAAGGGGGCTTGTCTGAAGAGGAGCGGGTCTCGGGGAATGAGGGTGTCCGTCTTTTTTCCCCCTGACCTGTTTCCTAAAATGTTTGACAAGGTGGTTGCTGTATTCCTGTGGCAGTCCTTGGCTCTTCCTCAGTGCTCCCTGCTGACACTGATAGTTCACCCAAGGATCCTGTCCTACCCATGCTCCCGAGGGCACGCGTGAGTCAGGCTACGAGCCTTCTTGCTTTTAACTTGGGGCACTGTGTCTTCCTCAGGAGGATTCAGTTTTGGCGGGAATCGCCTGTGCTGCCAGCTGACCTTCCCTTCCACGGGAGGGGCAGAGAGCTGTGAGTTCAGCATGAGCAGCCACAGACAGTTGGAAGCTAGCAGAAAAGGGCCAGTTTCAGTCTGGTTTCTCTAGTACGAGGTTGTGGCACTGAGATTCTTTCCTGTCCAAGTGGAGCTTGTTGCATAATCCTGAGACTCTTTTTGTGGGACTACGTTTTCTTGATCTAAGGCGGAGAGGAGGCTCTGTTAACACACGCATGCACCCAGTTGAGGTCAGTGAAACTAAATTGAATAGGGAGTTGGGTATGTAACGTGAGCTAGCATATAAATTAAGATCTTCCCTCTTTCATAGAAATGTAAGTGTTCCTTTTTGATACTAATGATTTATCTCCAGCCAACATTTTTACTTGATCGTTGTATATGTTAATGTTGCCTCATTTTTGAGGTTTGAAAAATGTTTTGCATTGGTTTGACTCCAAAGAGCCTCTTTATGTGAGCGGAAGACACTTCCACTCACGCAAGGGCGTGTGTGGGTGTTTTGGTTTTCAAACGTTTACTCTTCTCAATCCCAGCTGCAGCCTCCTGTGCAGTATCGAACCATTCCCAGTGTCAGGGCCCCTGTGGAATGGCAAGGCGGCTGGAAATCTCATGACACTCTTCCTAGGCCTGCAA
The DNA here is from genome assembly GCA_029204185.1 of Lerista edwardsae. NCBI lineage: Eukaryota > Metazoa > Chordata > Lepidosauria > Squamata > Scincidae > Lerista > Lerista edwardsae. The sequence goes on along the minus strand of JAJKFI010000057.1, from coordinate 4,394,641 downwards.
TATGCAGTCTGCATAAGTAAAGTCTTTTAGGATGTTGGAGGGTTTTTTTCCCCACTTTTGGCCTGCTTTTCCCTAGTTGAAATCCAAATGTTATGTTAAAGGGGAAATCCTTGAATAGGAACAAAAACAAATTGTTCAGTTCACAGATCTGCCCTTTAAAATTAGGATGGCGTGTTCTCCATTAGGATGCAAAGTTTATGTCTGGGATCCAACCAACTCTTTAGGTGTGCCAAAGTTTTGGGTATGCAAAGTAAGATTTTTAACTTTTTCACTCTTTAAACAGCAGATCCCAATCCCTTACGAATTTTTAAAGAATAGAAGGTTTCTTCCTTTCATAGTTGGTTTGCCATGAAGGATTGCCATTCAAGAAATGCAAGACCAGAACCCCTTTGGCATATGGTGCTAATTGATTTGTGCTCTGAATGCAGCCACTTAATGTGCTTTCCCCTCTTTTGTTAGTTACCTGCAGAGAAAAGCTCTAAGGCGAGTTCTACACAAACTAGTACACATGAGCACTACTCAGCTTCTACAGCAGAGGGAGTTCTTTCATTAATTGTGACAAATTGGACTTACTTGGGCTGTCTGTTGTATGTATATATATATTTCATGTGTATACAGTACAGTAATTCATACACAGAACTTAATGCAACACTTTAAATATAGCTGAACATGCAGGGAAGCTCCCTTTAGGTGCATGTTGGCAATATCAACTTCCAGAAAACTTGTAACTCAACTCTGCTGGTGTGTCACTGCCCCTACCCAGAACAAAAGACAAAAAATACTTAACACATTGCTTTTTATTTGATTTATTTTTATTTGATCAATGAGCTGCTAAGATTTTCATGGCCAGTATATATATATAATATAAAAAATATTAGAAATGAGATATCCAGGTTAGCTGTACTAAAGTTGATGGGACCACCTTTTTCAGCTGATGAGAATGAACAAGGCCAATTAGGGGTGCAATCCTAAGCAATTTTCCACCTGCACAGTGTAAAATCTCAGGAAGGTTTTTTTTTTGTGTTGGGGGTAGTTAGGGAGGATTGATCCCTCACTTTTATTTGTTTTTTTGTTTTTAAAGAAGAACAGCAAAGCACTTGTTTGTGGCATTTATACATGCCAAGGATGTAAAATTTGTTGTCCTAAATTTGTATAGCCAGGTACAAAATGCCATATACGGTTTGACTTTCAAACTCTGCAGAAGAACAAAACCCAGATACAGCAAACCATTGTACATTTACTACTCCTATATATACTTGCATGAACTACAACAAGAACTTGGACACAGATCAGATAAAGCAATCAAAGGCCATTCAAGGAACTTTCTGGTGAAGGGGGGAGAATGCTGGCCAGGCTGCCAAAGGAACTTTACTGCAGCAACTCCAACTGGGCAGTGCTATTGAAGAGAAGGCAGTATAGGTGAATTTTGCCAACCTCCCCTTCTTTAACTGACCCAGTTCCTTAGGCCACTCATCCAGCTCCATGTGCCCAGAAAGGGTGCTGCTCCCCAACTTCTCAGGCCACTTGCCCAGCTTGGCAGAAAGAGCACCGCTGGCCCAGTTCCTCCCTCCTGCAGCTTGTGCTGGTGCAATAAACTCTTTGATTATTTGTGGCATGTCCTGTGAGTCACTGTGTGCCTCAAGCCCAGCTCTGGGGCAGAAAGAGCCCCACTGGTGCTGGTTTGAGCAGGTGTGAGCAAGCTTGGGAATTGCTTCTGGCATGAGCAGGCTCAGTAGGTTGCTTTAGGCAAGTGCCTTCCGAGTGCCTCGCACCTCTTACCCAGCTTTGCTGCGCCAGCCCAGCTGCACCTCGTGCTGACACGGAAGGGCTTGGGGGCGGGGTTGCTTCTAACGCATGCATCCTTTAAGTGCTTCCTGACTCTCTCACACATAGCTCCCATAAGAGCTGACTGGGGGTGGGGTTGCTTCTCAGCAGCTTGTAAGTGCCTTCAGACTCTCTCTCTCTCTCTCTCTCTCTCACACACACACACCCACACCCATACCCATACCCATAAGAGCTGGCTGGGGGCATGGTTGCTTCTGAGCAGCTTGTAAGTGCCTCCAGACTCTCTCACACACACACACACCAATAAGAGCTGGCTGGGGTTGCTTCGGAGCAGTTTGTAAGTGCCTCCAGACTCTCTCTCTCTCTCTCTCTCTCTCACACACACACACACACACACACACACACACACTGAGCAGTTGCTTCCAGAGTGTTTTTTAAGTGCCGGCAGGCGTGGCTAGTTGCTAGCCTGCTTGCATCTGACCCTTTTCTTCCCTGCTCTGCATGTCATTGAAAATGCCTTTGCGTGTCAGCTGTGACACGCGTGTCATAAGTTCGCCATCACTGTCTTAGAATGCCACATTAATATTACTAATGCATTCTTTCTGGAAAAAGGTTCATTTTCTTGGAGACCACTGAATGAATGAAATTTAAATGAATGAATACATTTTACTTGGATCTTTTTTTGTTATTGGCACGATATGATTCAGAACAAAAGAAAAATGTGACATGACAAAGAAATAATGCTGTTCTTAAAGTGGGAAATGATTTATAATGAGTAAAAATGTCAAATATTAGCAAATGCTCTAACCAAAACCCCCACAAAAATTGCTGTGTGCTAGATAAAATCTTGTGGCGGGCTGGATGTGACCCTTGGGCCATAGCTTGGAGCCCCCTGGGCTTAAAGCATTGTTTTCTGTAAGCTTTTGTTTAAAGGAATTTTCTTTGTTGATCTCCAGTACTTGTTTAAGGAAAGTGTTTTAGAATGGTTTTAGGAGATGGAACACTGCCTGCTGAAGGTTGATAGGTCAGGGATCATGTTGCCATCCTAATTTTTCTTAAGTATGTATGTTGAACGTAAATAATCACAATTTTTGTTAGCTGATATTTGAAAGGGAATGGGAAGTTGTGTATTAAGGTTTTTAAACTTTCTGTTTGCGTGAACTGTTTTATTGGCAATAACAACAATGCATCTCTTTGACTTTCAGACTGTTCTTGAGTACATTTACTCTTGCAGTTTCAGCTGGTGCCGTCCTTCTGCTCCCTTTCTCGATCATCAGCAATGAGATCCTGCTCTCTTTTCCACAAAGCTACTATATTCAGTGGTTAAATGGCTCTCTAATTCATGGTTAGTACTCAGTTATGTAATTTAATGTTTGTACTTTATAATGCCTTACGGCCCTAAATTTGTGTAATTATGCTGCTTATGCACCCAGTCCAGCCCGTAAGGGCAAGTTGACAGCCTTGGGGAAGATTATCCACCCCAAGTGAAAAGTTCTGTAAACCCACAGGTGGCTGCCAATCAACTCGGAATATTCTTTTCTCTGATGGACTTGCCAGAGCACTGGTTTGTGTACCTTCTGGAAGTGGTGTAAGGCAGCAGTTCCAAAACGGCCTGTCCATAGTCCGAGTTGATTGACCCAACTTTTGGTGGTTTGCAAAACTGACAGGGTAGATTAGGTTAGGTGCTGCTCCTTTGGTGGTGCACTGACGCCGTAGTTCCATAACAGCCACAGAGGCTTGAGCAGCTGGTAAATAAAACTTTTATTCAGGTGGATCCCAAAGCTAAAAAGTTTGGGAACCATTGCTATAAGATGTTCTTAGTTGCCAGGAATAGGGTAGAGCACTGGTTCTCAACCTGGGGTTGTGACTCCCACGGTGTTTATAAGCTGATTTTCAGAACTAGGCACTGCCATCTTGAAAACGGGTTGACACTGACATCTTGAAAAGACGTTCACATTGGTACTGGCAATGGGCTAACATCTCTAAGGCAGCCAGCTTTGCTAGACCATAAACAAATTCCCCAGTTGAAATCTTGCCTCTGCCATAAAATGACAGGCAACTTCAGGCAAGCTCCCTCTGAGCCTCCACTCTCAGTTGCAGCACGGAGACGTAATACTGGACAGGACAGCTGTTCAGCCTCCTCCTCTCCCGCCACACTCCTTCCTCCTACCGCCAGTCCTTCCCATCCCTCTGTCCCCACACGCAGCTGTTGGACTGAGAGCTCAATCCTAACCTGGAGTTGGGCCGGCACACTTAGGCCAGCAAAGTTTGGCCAGCGCAAGGGCCACCGTAAAGGATGTTTGGACTACTCTCAGAGCCAGAGAGGCCAGCACACAGACGTGCACCATCCCCCCTGACTCCAGGAGTGGTCCAAACACTCTTTACGGTGGCCCTTGTTGCGGCCAGACCTTGCTGGCCTAACTGTGCCGGCCCAACCCCAGGCCAGGACTGCGCCCTGAGTGGCAAATCTGGGCTTCTGAGTCTCCAGTCTCCAGCTGCAGCATATAAAACACAAACAACAAAAATACAAAATAAATTTTCTCTTAACATTAATTTCAACATGTTATGAATGAATAAGTTTTGCCTGGACCTTTTTTTTTGTAATCAGATTGGTATTATTTAGAACCAAAGAGAAATGTGATACAAAGGTACTATGTCATGCTTAAACTGATAATTGATGTATAATGATAAAAATGTTGAATATTTTAAGTTGCTGTGGGCTGGATAAGATCTTGTGCCAGACTAGATTTGGTTCCTGGGCCATAGTTTGGAGACCCCTGATCTAGCGGATTTCAGATTAAAGTCCCAACAAAGAGAGAATATGAGAAATAAGTCACTAAGGGTGCAATCCTAAACTGAGTTAGGCCGAAATAAGCTAGGCCAGCAAAGTTTGGCCAGCAGAAGGGACGCCGTAAAGTATGTTTGGACCACTCTTGGAGTCAGAGAGGCCAGCACACAGACGTGAGCCATCCTCCCTGACTCGGAGAGTAGTCCAAACATGCTTTATGGTGGCCTTGTGCCGGCCAAACTTTGCTGGCTTAGTTTATGCCGGCCTAACTCCAGTTTAGGATTGTGTTCTAAGTTTACTTAGTGGCTGTGTACAAGATGGGATGATAGGAGAGCAAGTCAAGATTATTGATCCGTGTTGGCTGAGGTGGGTTCCTCGAATGGCCAGTATGCTGTAAGCAGCAAGGCTGAGGCACCCAACAAGCTTGCAGCACACACGAGACAACAAACGAGGGAATGAAAGGGCTTTTCCAAGTGGGTGGGAGTGTTTAGTAAGCAACGTAGTGGGTCCTTGAGAGTATTCCTCGGTGCTTGGGTGTGGTGTGTCCTGGCGCACCAGTGTGTGGGTTGCCTGGATATTAGGAGAGAAGGTGACAAAGGGGGAGCACAGTGTAGCGAGGGGGCCTTCTTGCCTGGCAGTTTGAGCAGGAGGAGAAAGATATGCAGGAGGAGTGTAGTTAATGAGGAAGGAAAAGTGAGGGCACTTGCTTACTGCAGTTGTCTTGACAGCATGGAGGAAGGGTGGCTTGTAGAGGGAGGGAGGGAGAAGGTTGGTGGATGATGTCGTATGGCAGATACATTTCTGAAACACAGAACTAGAAGTTACCTCCTTATGGGGAAAATGGTTCTGTGAATTAATTACTAAATGGGTTAGTAGCAGCTTGGAATCCTAGTGTGATACTGAGTGTCAACTTTCTACGTTTATGAGTTCTTCAGCTGCTGACTTTGTGTTTCAGCAGAGTTGGATGTAGCCAATTAGTGGTGTACTGCTTACAGAGGGCACGCATGTCAATTGGGTTGAATCCTAACCCTCTGTGGACCACTGCTCTGGTTTCAGAAGCCCTTTCTAGGAACGGATGTTGTTTGTACAGGGGATTCCTCGGCTTGTATGGAGACCCTTTTTGTGAATGCAGCCCTCCTTCCATTCCTGGAAGGAGCATTTGATAACACAGCAGTGCTCTGCAGAAACTTAGGATGCAACCCAATAGTTAACATGCATGCAATGCCTTCAGTGAGTGCTGTCTTGGAGCACACAGGACAGTTTTTAACCAGAGCTACTATGTGAATTGCTTTATTCATTTTTTTTTGCACCAGAGCTACTATATGATTGCGACCCAGAGCTACTAAAGTGATATGCTTTGTCTACATGGTGTCATGCATTGCTGCTCATGTGGCATGTACTCATGTGGCAAATCCATTTTATAAACCAGAATCTCAAGAAATAATTGATATCTAGTCTTTAATTTGGATCTTCATAACTTCAAAAATTTACTTGTATTTATGGCAAATACCTGATTGTTAACATCAGGTAGTAACTGAACAACAGCAATTCCTTTATATATGTTTCTGAAAGCCAAAAATTTATATGATAAAGAGAAAATAAATTAATTTTAAAGCATCAGGAAATTTGGCTCCATTTCCAGAAATGAGGAAAAGCTAAGATTCCCCTTCAAATGAAATTTTGAGTGTTGCTTTTGCTATCTCGCGTGTGTCCAGTAGGTGGAGGTAGAGCATAATGAAACCTGCCTCTGCCTGCAGGACTTGCTCTCTGTTCAACAAAGTTCTTTAGGGAAGGGCGAGGCTTTATCATACCTGGTAAAATGCTTGCTTAATTGCAGTTTTCTTTTACTTAAATGCTTTAACATTGAGATTGTATCAGAGTTGGCTGGCAAGGAGAGTGTGGGTTGCTAATAAAATTCCTCATACATACTTTCCGTCATCAGCCATATAAATACTTAAGGTGTGGCTGCCCACCCCTTGTTCTGAGCAGCCAGCCAATCTCTACCCCATCCTTTGTTCCTTCCTCACAATCTCCTCCTGCTGATGCTAAAGCGTTCCTGGCAGTAAAGGGCTTGTTTTGTGTGCCTCTTTATATTGATGCACAAATGTTTGTGCTGTTTGACAAGGGAAGATAATTGGCAACGCAGCTTGTGCACGCAGAGCACATTTTCAGGATCCAGGTGGTTTTCCTCGAGAGCTGCAGAAGTGGAGTGACTAGGACTGAGTTGGGAATCAGGACTTGCTTGGCTGTAAGCTCACCTCTGACATGCACTCATCAGTTGGGTCTGGGCAACCCCTCCCTCTGGCTGCAATATGGGGATAGTAATCCCAGGGGCGAATCTGTTTGAAAGGGCGCCCATGGCGCCCAATGAAAATGCGCCCCTAGGGGCACCCAACGTCATGACGTCACATCGTGACGTCATGACATAGCGCCCTGCCCCTTCTAAGAGGCGCGTTCTGTTTGCTGCCGCGGGCCCTTTAAGGCCAGTGGCAGCGAACAGAATGCGGCCGGGGCGCCATGTTCTGTTCACTGCCGTTGGCCTTAAAGGGCCCGCAGCAGCAAACAGAACGCGCCCGTGGCGCCCATGGCTGCGGAGCGAACAGAACGCGCGCCCCGGCCGCGTTCTGTTCGCTTGTGCCGGCTGCTGGCGTGTTCCGGAGCAAGGAGAATGCGCTGCCACCCGGCGCCCCCTCTCGTGCCGGCTCTTTAAGGCAAGAGCCGGCATGAGCGAACAGAACGTGGCTGGGGCGCCGCGTTCTGTTCGCTGCGGAGCGAACGCGGCGCCCCAGCCGTGTTCTTTCTGTTCGCTCGTGCCGGCTCTTGCCTGAAAGAGCCGGCACGAGAGGGGGCGCCGGGTGGCAGCGCATTCTCCTTGCTCCGGCTGGCTCTTTAAGGCCAGCCGGAGCGAGGAGAATGCTGCGCAGGGCCTGGGTGGGAGTGGGCGGGCCGTGGGCGCCATTTTGGGGGGCGGGCGCCATGCGAACGGCGCCCCCTGCAAGATGGCGCCCATGGCTCATGCCACCCCGTGCCACACCCTAGAAACGCCCCTGAGTAATCCTTCTAGTCTGGAATGCACCCGTTCCCAGACTGTGCTTCCCAAAGTGTGGGTTGCAACTCACCATTGGGAAGCAAAACTGGGCCATTCCCCCTTTTAGAGTTCATGGTAGGGTGTTGGAGGAAGAAAGGGGGCATGGAAAACCCCACAAGAAAAAAAATGCAAATGACAGCTGTTTTAATCCAAAGAAGCCTGCAAGATGGCAAAAACAAACATGCAAAATCATACAAATTTAGAACATCCACACAAAGTACAGAACAGAGGCAAACTCCAGTATTTATAGGGGAACTATCCATAACATGCTTCAATAGGCAATTTTACTCGGTCAGCCCAGAATTCTTTTTTGCACAGAGTTGAAGGAGCAGCCTTTGATCCCCCAACCATAGCTTGTGTGCTTGCCTGCAATGCTCAGCACCTCACTGTCCTGCAGCTGGATAATGGGGGCTAGGAGAGGACTGGTGCCTTCTGAAATTGCAAGCTGAAGCCATCTAGTGGTGGATACTGATACTGCACCGGCAAGAGGAATGAACCCCTGATATGATGCCTTGCTGGATCTTTCCAGCCTTCGGAGGCCCCAAAGAAGCCTCTGCGACTCCTTTGGAAAGAAAACAGGACTACAGGGCAGCACTGGGGTGGGTGGGGAATTGAGGTTATTTCATTTTATAAGTAGAATTGTTTTAGATTTTGGATGTGAATTTAGTATTCTATTGTGTTTTCGCACTTACCATTTTCACACACCTCTACATGTTGCAGACTCGAAAAGCGCCACACAAATGTCAAGTTCTTGTTTGTTGTTTCGAGGATGCAAGTTTGTTGTGGATCCACCTGCATTAGGAAAATGGCGCTTTACGTATGGAAAAGGTTTCTGTACGTGAAACAGGTTCTTTGGAGGAGAGCTTTTGTGTTTTGTACTTCTGGAACTCATTGCGTCAGCAGCAGTGACCAATTCCCTCTAATATAAGTGGTCTGTGCCCTTGGTTGGACTAGATGGCCTTGTAGGTCCCTTCCGACTCTGTGATGCACAGGGTCTCATCGTTTCCAGGTGCAGTGTGATGATGTCAAATGCCACTGCTGAACTTCCAGGAGCTCCGAGCTGCACAGAGCTTGTCTTTGGTGGACTTGGAGCTGTGTGGCTTAAAGGGAGCAGAAGCACTGATTGTGCTGTATGAACATGGACCCTGACACTTGCTCGCACTTACTCTTGTGCCACCCCAGGGCAGCAAGGTAGCACAGTGGGCATAAGCGCCAACCGTCTTGACCCCCTTCTCCTCCGTACCTGATTACCCTAAAACATGGTTTCCCAAAATGTGGGTCTTGAGCCCATGTGCAGTGGGTCATGGGCTGGGCCCTCCCACCCACCCCTGCAGAAACATCTGGAAGTGATTTTGTTTTCAGAGGCTAAGTGGAAGTTCTCTCTGAAAGTCACTACCAGATGCTTCTGCAGGCCGTTCTGAAGCCCGCAGCGGCCAATAGAGTGGGCTGCTGGCCTGATGTGACGCGGAAGAGGCACCATGAGAAGCATCAGGACGAAGCAGATTGCAGTGTGGAAAATTTTGGGAACTGGTGCCTAAAGTAAATACCTGGCCTAGCATCACTTCCACATCTTTCTATACTCAGCAAAGAAGACGTATTTCTTTTTTACCTCCTTTCAATGTCAACTTCCATGGATGGGAGGAACTGGAGCCCCCAAAGTCATTTTGTGAGAATTCCCCGATAGTATCAATTATGATGCGTTGTTTTAAAAGATCCTCCATTCTTTATAAGTAACATGCTTCTTTCTCATTTTGCCTAGGCTTATGGAATCTTGCTTCCCTTTTTTCCAATCTTTGTTTGTTTGTGTTGATGCCCTTTGCTTTCTTCTTCCTGGAGTCAGAAGGCTTTGCTGGCTTAAAAAAGGTATGTGAGGTTTAAATATATATATATCAGTGTGATGCTAAAATGTTGGTTTTCTTAGCAAAGGAAATGTTTGCTAAACTGTTGGCTCTTAAAATCTATGTTAAAGTCATTTGATATAGTTAATTATGATCACAATTTAGCATAAGGCGATAATAGCATGTAAACGAGCAGAATCTAATCATGAAAAGCATTCAGTACAGTAGTATGAACAGGATTGTCCTCTTTCAAATTCCTGTTAACTGCACTTTTAAGAAAGGATTGTATACAATAATGCTTTTATATTAGAGAAACAGGTTGGATAGAATGGTCTCTGCAAAACATTCCTTTAACATTTTAAGCATATTTTATTAAGATTAAAGGACAGTATTGTGAGTTCTTTAGCTGGAATAGGTATTTTGTTGCATACATGTGACCGACACTTTACCAATTTGATGTTGGGCATCAGACACATTTTGGCTCAAACTGCCTTGCTCGAGAGCAGTGCTTCTCAATGATTGTCCCCTGTTGTACCACTTTGCATGGTCCACCCTGCTGGAAGCACCACTGGAAGAAGCTGGCGATGATGTCATTTCCAGTTACTTCTGGATTGCGAGGCCAGACGCAACATGACAAGCACTGGTAAGAGGTCTAGGGTGGATGGGAAGGCTTTTTCAAGCATGTGAAAAACGCATTCTTGGAGCTCTTCCCTCCAAGCTGAGCCTCCTCCTCCTACTTGTTGTGTTGCATTGGTAGTTTTGCTGGCAGGGGTCTGAGGGTCCCAGGGGTACCACCGGATACAACCTCAAGAACCACTGTTGGCACAAGTACCATTGGCTGAGAAGCACTGCTCTGGAGTGGTGCTAGCCAGCCATGTATCCAGTTCTTTCAGAGGATCACATCTACCTGTGTGTGTGGGGTTTTCTATGAAAATGTGCAGAGATGCATAAACAGCCACAGGACGTGGCAGGCCCATGAGACCACCCACGAGATCTGCTTTGAGTGGCGGATGGGCATGGACTGTCCCTTGCGCCCACTGTCACTTCACCTGACCTGGCTTTACCACTGTGCTCTTCCTTTTTCCTTTGTTGCAGCAGAGCAGGGCCAGGACAAGGAAGCTGGGAGAAACACTGCCCATCGCCGCTTGAAAGGAGCAAGCAGTCTTTATTAGAGGGGAGGTGATGCCTCCCCTGTTCTGCTTGTTCTGGTCTTTCTCTGCTGCAGTACTTCAAAACACAGAGCATCAGATGGAAAAGAGGGAGGAAGGGACAGTGGCTGGGTAAACTGCTCTCTTTACAGGAGAGTGATTGGGTAGAGGATGGCTACTGTTGTCCTCTCTTTGCTGCTGCTTCTAAACTGGCCAGGCAAGGGGAGCCTTCTGGGAGCAAAACCTCCCTGCTGGCTGTTTTAGAAGAAGTAGTGGCGGAGGAGACAGTGACAATGATGGCGAGTAGTGCTCGTGTGTGTGTGTGTGTGTGTGTGTGTGTGTGTGTGTGTGTCTGTCTGTCTGTCTGTCTGTCTGTCTGTCTGTCTGTCTGTCTGTCCCCGTCCCCAAAAGGAGGGATGGAACCACATCAGACCCACTTGACATAGATACTGTACTTTATAATTGTTGATTAGTGGATCAAACAACTTTGCAAGTGGAATAGAAACAAAGCAGAGTAAAAAAAACCACACCCAAATCTTTGTTTTTGTGCATTAATAGTGTATGGAAAGTTAAAATTCTTAGCTGTGGTGAACTTACAAGACATTTCTTCTTGCCTCCTCTTTTTGCAAATTACAAATGGCAGCTGTGATTTTTAAGAGTACGAAACTCTGGTGCTGGAATTAATTTTTGTTTGTATCCTGCTCTTCTTTGAAAAGCTTAAAGCAGTTAGATGAATATTTTCTGTCCTTTTAAAGAGAACAATTTTTTCCCCGCTTGCCAATTTATTGTGTGTGTGTTTTCCTCATTCTAATTGATGGCATTCATTCTCAAAGGCATATGGCTTCTCTGGTAGGTTCCCATTGATTCCCTTGGGCAAAAGGGTGTTTTTTTCTTTCTTTCTTAAAAGCACTTGCGTATTACACAGAGATACAGATACGGAAATTGGCCACTCACCATGGATGGATGTGGTGCTTGTTCTGAAAATCAAACTAAACATGATTCTCTGTCTAGGATTTTAATTAAACCACTCTGTTAATTCAGACAGGATATTTTAGGCCTAAGGGGCTTAACGCCATGTCCTTTTTTAAAAGGGCTTAAGTGGCCCTTTTCCTTAGTCCGCTGTTTTCATTTTTTTATTGGGCCTGCCGTTTTCTTCATGTTTTTAAACTGTAAATGCAGACAGATCAGTCTTTGCTCTGAATGTTGGCATTCAGTATTGATGTCTTGGTGTTTATTATAGCCTTGACAGGCTACCTTTACAGCTTCTGTTGCTCAAATTATTTTATTTAGACTATTTTGAAGAATCTGTTTTCTATAAAGCACGTAAAAATGAGCAATATAGTGAATTTCTCACCTTTACAATGCTTTTACATTGACTTTTATCCGAGAATATTTCCTTTGTATATTGCAATACTTTTTTTAAATAGCTGATGCTCCAGCTGGTTCTGCTTGAATCTGTTTTTGTGAAATGGCAGCTTATTGGCGTCATTGGGCTGGACACATGGGGCACGGATCTGTGGAAGAGGGCTTTGCCCACGAAAGGGTCTTCTGTGCCTTTTCCTAGAGCATTGGGTGAGGAAAGTGAAATCCAATGTGAAATCCAAAAACAGTGATCTTGTCATGCAAAACCTTGAATAGCCCCTTGCACAATTAAAGTATGAGAACAGCTGGATCAGTGGTTCCCAACCTTTTTTGCATCAGGACCCCCTTTTTAGTTATGATAACCGGTCAGAACCCCCCTCCCAAGACCTAGAGCTGAAGTGATGTCATTAAGAAGGAAATAGGAAGTGACGTCATTGTGTTGGCAGGGCTAGAATGACATTAAACGGAAAGTGAAGTCACTGTTTTTAATAAATCCCACTTATTGAAAGTTGAAAGAGCTCTACATCCTTTTTAGAATGTTCCGAATGTTTTGTATCTAAGTGACATAGGAGTTTTGAGTTCAGTGATTGATTCAGCACTGAGAATAACATTGCGCAGAATGCACTGTGGCTTCTCTATGCCATTGCTGATCAAGGTGGTAAAACCAAGTTTTAGATAGTTTTTGCAGTATTTACATTCCTCTTTCCTGTGTCCTGAGACTCACCTAGGCCTGGAAGGTGCAACAGGCCTACTTGTACACCACACCACCACATGTACACGTGTGTATGCACCCCCCCCCCAAGATGAGCCCAAGGCAAGGCTGGCTTCCCCTGCAGCCACAGGAGGAAGTGGCAATTTAAAGGAGAAGCCTCTACCTTGGCCAAAAGAAGCTTCCAAGATCTGTGTCTAGCTTTTCAAGATGGCTGCCCCATGAAAATTGGCTCTCAACCCCCTTGGGGATCTCGACCCCCAGGTTGGGAACCACTAAACTAAATATTATATTGCAGTGGTTCTCAAATGTTTTAGCATCGGGACCCACTTTTTAGAATGACACTCTGTCTGGGAACCCGACCCACAGTTTTGGGAACCACTGTTACATAGGATACTCCTGTGCGAAGCCACACTCAGAAGTTTTTGGGGCAGCACTAGTGGGTGCACAAGCCGTAGCTCAGTATAAGCCCCTGCTTTATATTCATGAGGCCCTAGATTCAGTATCTGACATCTCCCAGGGAGGCCTAGGAAAGCTGCCTTTCTGCAACCCTGGAGAGCTTTCTAGGCAATCTTGTCCTGGAGAGACCAATGATCTGATGGCAGAAGGTAACTCTATTTTAAGTAGCTCTCTGTATCCTAAGCCTGAAAGTTCTGCTGTTGTCAGAGAAGTGGTTCACCATCTTGTGACTTCGCTGTGCTAGTGTTTCTTCAGTACTGTATTAACAAATGCATTATCACGCTCGAGCCTTTTGTACCTGAAAGTGTTTCGGAGGAGACAGAGCTTGTATTTGATCAGAATGACAAAAGTGAAACCCTTGCAATGCAAAATCATAAATCTTAATTTAAAAGCAAAAGTGTTTACAGCAAACCTTTACCCAAATACTTGCTTTTGTTTTGTTGGTTTTGTTCATGGAAGTTGTGGCATAAAACTTGCCATCTGCGGCAGCAACATCCTGACCAATTATGCAAACTAGCCAGACATCTCCGTGTTTGAAGCACTGCACAAAAAGTCTGTCGATTAAGAAGTTAACTCTGAGAACATCAAAAGAGAGTGCTTGATAATAAAAGCAAATGGTAGAAAAATTGGAGGTAACTTCCTTGCCTAATTAATTAGGTAGGCCAGGTGGACATGAAGAGGCCAGTGTTGGTGCTCAGAATATCTATAAAGCTGAGAGCATGACAGCACAATAGAGGAGGAACAAAGATTGTTTTAATATACTTCTATCCTGTGTCACAGTTTGAAATTGTCCTGGTTTATGTCCCTTTTGGCAAACTTACATAAAAGTGACCCTGTACTGTATTTTATGACCAGATGACTTTCCCCCCCTCCGTGGCTAATTTGTATCAGTCCCCCAATGTTAAAGAGACACAAATGAGTAGGAAGTCTAAACCAGTTTGTCTCAAGGACGCTTCATTGTATTCTTTCATTATTTTTACTCGTTTTGCCACTGATCATCCATAAATTGTTGGAAATAAGTGATTAAGGAAGTGCTGCTTAGTGTTAGTGGCACATGGATGTTCTTGGTGAGGCTTTTTTTTTTTTTTGTGGGTGAAAGGAAATCAAGCGCTGTGCAAACCGAAAGGAAGACTCCTGCTGGGAACCTTTCAAGGAAATTTAACTTGCATAATGTTTTGATCTTGGTGCTTCTTACAAAAAATAGAGCAATATTTCAGCAGCTGTTGTGTGTCAACTAGTAACCCCTCCACCAGTTCTGTCTCTTACTTCCCCATGTAAAGCTGTGTTTTAACGAGGAAATCATGTTTGAGTAGCCTTATTTTTAAGGTAAGGTATAAATGACAGGCTGCTGCTGAAAAAAAAAAGGTTTTCGGCAGAAGGGTGGATCAGGTTATGTTAGCATTTCTGTAGTTTTGCAAAGATGTATCCTAAACATTCAACAGTGGGAGAAATTGGGGGCACACCAGGATATACAGAAAATACAGAGGTAAAAACATTTTAAAAGTTAACTAGCTTCTTCAACTGCTAATTTTAGATTGGTCATATTCATTAGCCACTTTGCTAAATAGCAGCAAACCACCTTCTAGGCAGAACTTGGAATTTTCATTGAAGCTTACATTGAGAATTTAGTTGATTTGAGGTGCTCTGTTTTTCATCAGAATAACAATATATCGTAATTAGTACCTGATATGTGCTACTGTTAGGGACGTGGTGGCGCAGCAGGTTAATCTGCTGTTGCTGGGCTTTCCGACCGGAAGGTTGGGAGTTCAAGACTGTGCAACGGAGTGAACTCCTGTTGCTTGTCCCAGCTCATGCCAACCTAGCAGTTCGAAAGCACCTAAATGCAAGTAGATAAATAGGGACCACTTCGGTGGGAAGGTAACGGCGTTCCGTGCGCTACGGCATAGAGTCATGCTGGCCACATGATCGGACAAGAACGCCGGCTCTACAGGCTTTGAAACGGAGATGAGCACCGCCCCCTACAGTCGGTCACGACTAGACCATTCGGTCGTGGGGAAACCTTTACCTTTACCTTATGTGCTACTGATGAGACAACAGTATTTCTCGCTTTCTGACTCTTATTCTCTCTTCTGACTTCATAAACTGCATTCTCTGACTCGGATCATGCCGCAGAACATGGCTTAGAGATTAATGGAGTACCCTTGGATATTGGCCTGGTGGCAGCGTTTTTTTTTGAAGTGGGGAGAATCATTTTTGACTGCACCCTTGAACCCAGTTTACTACATGAATCTTGACAGAATTTACAAAGTTCTGTAGGTCTGGCTTCTGTTTGAAAAAAAAAATGAACAAATTCCTATGCACACTGCACATATCTTATGCATATTTGTATGGAGGATATGGAGATACACATATCTCAGCAGTGGCTGAAATGACCTGGGAGGGGGCTGGAAGACCATAAGAACTAGTTTACCTTTTTGATAGCAGGTTTGGGTGCTTGAATTGGATTCAGATCTCTCTCTCTTGAGCTGGATTCAGATTGCAGTTGGAGATCTCTCTCTCTCTCTCTCTCTCTCTCTTTCACACACACAGAAACACACACAGAAACAGATTGGATTGGATCTCTCTCTTCCCCCCCACCATTCAGATTGCAGTTGGTGATCTCTCCCCCCCCTGGCTTGGAAGAGGCTGCTTTTATCGCATGGATCAGAAATGGAGAAAAAGGATCATTTCTGCGGATCAGAAATGGAGAAAAAGTGCTTCTGTTTCTGCGGCTGCTTTTTAATAAAATGTAGCTTTAAACTTGAAATCAAGGCAGAAGACGTAAAGAATGTATTATAGACCTTCTGTGCTTCCACCTGGCCTAGAACAGTCCAGAACAGAAAACACACCAACAAGTACCTCTCGGAAGCACAGAGTACGAGCATCTGCCTGTGTTGCTCTCACAACTTTGGCTGGGAGGAGGAGTTCAGAACTCAGACTCAGGCCAGGGAAACAGAAGCCGCTGGGTGCCTTTGCTCCTGCCCCCCCCCCGCCGCAGATTAGCTGTAGGGGAAGAGGGTTGGTGGGGCAGAGAATGAAATGGGGAGGGGGCCCACAGCGCATGCACAGCTCAGGACGCAAAACAATTAGTGGAGATTAGCGGAGGGGAAAGGGAAGGCGCCGAGATCTCGAACCAGGTCATGGGAACAAGGTCTAAAGGCGGGGGGGAGAAAAGGCAGAGAGAGCAGGAACTACCTCCCTGCTGCCAGAGCAGTTCCTTCCCCACAGTCCCTCACCCGACTCCTCCACAGAGGAACAAGTCCTCTCATTTGCCCTCCCCAAAATGGCGGGAGAAGAGCGCAAGCTGCTGAGAGAAGAGCGGAGCAGCCCAAGGAGCCCCCACCTCCGCGAGTGCGCCTCCCTGCTAATGGGCCCCCACCCGCTCAGGCGGGAAAGCCGCTACGGCACCATCGACTCTTCATGATGGCGGACATAGCAGCTTCCCGGAGCCCCCCTCCTCCCCAATCCTGCCAATCAACCCTCCAGAGATCCCACCTTTCCTTATTAATCACCTCTTCTATTGGACAACAGCAAAAGCCTCTGTTTTCTACTGGCTTTATGGCGTCGTCTACCACAAAGCATGCACCGTGCTATTGGGCAATAAAGGGATAAAGGGCAGGGTCATGGCTTCATTTAACCCAATCAGCATGCCAGTGGCTCTGAATGACTGGAGGGCCAGGTAAATGACCTTGGGGGGCCGCATCCGGCCCGCGGGCCATAGTTTGAGGACCCCTGCTCTAGGAGGATTTCCTGCTACAGGCAGGGGGTTGGACTAGATGAACTTGTAGGTCCCTTCCAACACTATTTGCACTGCATTGCTTAGTGTAAGGAACAGCTTTAGGGGTAACCACAAGCTACAGTGAATATTGGCTTTCCAAAGAGTATCAAGGAATGTGGCTAAGGGTATGTGTGTGCTTGGCACTTATACTCATAGTTACTTGTCTATCAAAATCTCCAGTACAGAATGAACTGCGCTCTGATCTCATGGAATGTTACTGGCATGTAATGGAATAATGCTAGACTATATCAATTCATACTGTATATTGTTTCCATTGGTAGGAACAGAAACAAAATGTTTTCAATCAGTAACATAAACTGAATAGCCACAGTTTTTTTCACATTTGCTGTTGTCTTATAGCAGTTGTTTCTTTAATATCACAACATTTTAAATATTCATTAGTTGGCTCTCAATATCTGCAGGGGATTGGTGCAGTGCCTATCATGTTTCTGTTCTTGGTAACCTTCTACTCCTGAAAATATTCTGGAAGTACAAAATGTGAGAATTTTATGTCAAAACATCCACCCAAAGTTAGCAAGGAACTGTAACTGGAAAACATACAGTGGCTGCACAGAGGGAAATCACCCTCTAGGTATAAACTGTAAACACACTTACTTTGAGGCATGTCTTAATGTGTTTCAATTGACATAACAGTAATCCCTTTTAATACAGATTTATTGGGGGAGGAGAAAGGGCTTCTTTCTTAGTAATTTATGCTTTGTGGCTTCCTCGTCTCTCCTTGCTACAAGATTGTAAAGTCAGCTGCCATTCATACCTGAGCAGGGTTTTCCAGCTACTTGATAAGCATGCTCTGTTTTTGAGAACTATTAATTGTCAGTTTCCTCGTTGTAGATTGTTTGCAGTAGCATTGAAATAACAGTGACAAGAACTACAGCAGGTACATGGAACATAGGTTTGAAAAGATGTGTGTTAAGCTGCTTTGGCAAAAACAGACCCAACCATTTTAACGGTGCAGCCTTCTTCGTGGCTGAAGTGGCATTCCTGAGAGCTTCACATGTATACATAGCTGTGTGGAACCAGGTGTCAATGCAGTGGCGTGGAACAGGTGAAACAGCCAGATGCGTGGAACAGCCAGATGCAGGGGATTGACAACAGGATGCAGGCATCTCACCGTCCTGTGTGCTCCCTGAGGCATCTGGTGGACCACTGTGAGATGCAGGAAGCTGGACTAGATGGGCTTTTGGCCTGATCCAGTGGGGCTCTTCTTATGTTCTTAGTAACTGCGATCTCTTAGTATGCTGTGTTATTCTATACAGGGAACAGAAATTTCTTAAAAGAGTGGAGCTATTCTCTCCTTCCCCTCTCGCCTTCTCAAGCATTTTTGCCTTCATGTTGCTTAGCCATAGGGCAAGGCATTTTTTGTTTTCAAATTCTATAGTGGTCTGAATCTCTCTAAAAGATGCCTTTGTTGAAAAACTCAAAGGTTGGAATAATTGTTTAAAAAACCTCCCAAGTTTTGGAAACTTGTGTCCGTTGTTTTGGTTTTGGTTATTGTACTATATAGATATACTGTATGTGTGTAATGTGCGTGTTTAAAATAAGTTTTATGTATTCAAAATATCATATGCATAGGGTATGATGGGAATGTACTGTGGTGGACAGCAATGGCATTTCAGTATCTACATCTGCTGAGCTCCTGAAAGCTCTCAAAGGAATAGAGCGGGAATAGTAGAAAGTTATTTTAACTCAGTGGTTCCAACCTGGTGGGTCATGACCCCCTGGGAGGTCACAAGCTGATTTTCAGCAGTTCACAAAGAATCCATTTTCTGCCATTAATGTGTTTGCGTAACATTTAAAAAGTTTCATTTTTGCAGCATCCTCAGGGAACCTTCAAACAGAGAAATGTGTTCTTTAAAAAAATTTCAAGGTGTTTCCACATACCTGAAAACAATTGTTGCATTTGGTAACATAAGATAGTCTACGTTCATGTTGTTAACAGGCACAATGATGTCACTTCCTGTTTGATGACATCACTTCTGATCTTAGGGGGAGGTCCCGACTTGTTGTCATACCTAAAAGGTGGGTCCTGGTTCTAAAAGGCTTGGGAGCCACTGTTTAACTAGACCGATGTGCAGAATGTAGGCAAGCTCTAATGTTGGCTGGGCTATTTGCCATAATCGGTTTTCTGTTCTCTTGACTGGAATTATGGGTAAAATTTGCTAATACATTTTCAGAGCTGTAAGTATTAATAAAAGCAATCAATCTCTTTAAATTGCTCATGTGGAAATTGTAAGGTGAAAAGAACATATTAATGGAATAAAATTAAAAAGATCGTTTACATTTTAAAGAATTTGTCTCTTTAGTCTCAAAAGCCACTTAAGGAGGAAACTATCCTGTAAGAAATATTGTGCTGCTCCATAAACTCTTGAGTTTTATTTTGCTTTTAAATGCTCATCATTTTACATTCTAGGGGATCAAAGCGCGCATTCTGGAGACCCTTGTTATGCTTGTTCTTCTTGCACTGCTTATCCTCGGAATAGTGTGGGTGGCTTCGGCTCTCATAGACAATGATGCTGCAAGCATGGAGTCTTTGTATGGTATGGAATCTTTTGATATCTTGGTGTGTTAATACTGCAGTGTGAGTTACGCACATTTAAGGTTTTGCAGGGCAAGCAAAAGATACGTGGTTGGTGAACACTTATCACCGAGGTTAAACCAATATTTGCATGCTTAGGTTACGTATTTATTTGACCTTTAATTTTTCAAAATAGAGTTAAGTGTCATTGGCCACCTTCAATCAGTTATGTGTTCTGCTAAGTGCCCAAGTATTTGTGTTCCACAAATCTGTAACAGCAATATTGAGTATAAGCTTTAGGAAAAAATGTTGGAATACTTTTATATTTGAAGCCAATTCTTAGTTTTATATTGGATATAGTAATACGCATACTCCTTTTGTTTGCTGTTCCTCTCTAGATTAGATGGAATAGTATACAAACTAATCTCATGTTAATTTTTTCATTCCAGATCTTTGGGAATTCTACCTCCCTTATTTATATTCTTGTATATCACTGATGGGATGTTTATTACTTTTACGTAAGTCTTGTAACATACATTGGGAGAGGAAATACATGCCTTGCTATTTAAAGTATTTTAAGCCTTTTAATATAACCATCTTTACTTTTCCATCTGATATTTGTTTTTATTGGATTTAAATTGCCAGGATAAATGTATTAAAATGCATGCATCAGGTGTGAAGACCTTTGTGCTAGAATAAGCCATCTGATGTCATTCATAATAGCATATTTCATGTGTACAGAATTTGTTTTCTACCTCTTGTGTGTTTCTTGTGTCCTTTTAAAATTGTGAACCTTTGAGCAAGGATCACTCTGTTTTGCATTTGGTTTAAATGCCATGTAAAACTAACAATTCTTATTGACCCAGTATTCTGCTAAACTTGGGCAGATTCTCAGGTTACCTGACAGTAAGGCCCATTGAATTCAACATAGTATACTTTTGAGTAGAGAGGCACAGGATTGCGTTGATAATGCTCTCCTGAAAATGAGATCCGATTTGTAAGGCTGCTTTGGTTCATTTGCTGCCTACAACTGACCAATCAAAATACCACTGTGTTTGTGTCCATATTTGGACAGAAGTATCTGGGTTTATTCTTTGGTGAATACTCATATTCTGTGTAATGGAGGCTGTGATAATGAACTCTGAATCCGGACTGACTGAGATGTGTATTCCTCCACAGTATGCACACCAGTGGGACTTTCACGAATGTTTACAGTGATGGGTCAGCTGCTCGTGAAGCCAACGGTGAGTATTAACTTCTCTGCAAATCCAAAACGAGAAGGTGACCTGACTAAGCAGCTTCTCCTTCCTAAAGTATGAGACCTTCCTAGAAAACCAGTTTCGAGTCTCTGAATTACTACACTTGTACAGGCTTGTCCCAGAATCCACTGGGGTTCCATTCCGGACCCCACTGTGGATACCCGAAACGGTGGATACTGGGGACTCCTTTTTAAAGATAGGGGAATATCAGTGGTTTTGCTGCAACAAGGTAAAAAAAAAAGATTTGTTTAAGGTTCCCCTATCTTTTTAATGGGTGTCCCAGTATTCATGGTATCCATAGATACTGAGTCAGTGGATACTGGGGCATGCCTGAACTAATTTAATATGTTGGAATAGGCAGATGGCTTCATTATAGAAACTCTAGTCCTACAAACAAATATCCACATCTCTAACTTTGTATAAAACTAAGCCTTTTCTTCCATTTTGTGTAATTGTGCTCTTTGACCTCTGTTAACAGTTTATCATTACCATGAGATTCCTCCCCTTTTTAGGAACTGCTTCTCTTAACAGATGCATTTTCTTTAAAAAACGCCCCACTTTCCTTGGTGCAGAGGGCACCATAGGCATCTTCTGGAACAAAGAATAATGCAGCAATGGAATAAAATGAAACAAAGTATGAGTGCAGTATTATAGCAAAAAATACAAACTGAAAGCCATCCTCTCCTCCACCAAAGCTGAACAACAAAAGCCAGCTTTTCATCAGTGTCTTGAAGGAGTGTTGGGAGGGGCCAACCACATATGTTACACTAGACAGTCAGCTGAGATAACTACAGCTGTGTAGAACTCAGCTATGCAAGCAGGACTGCTTGTTGACTACAAATTTTGCAGAAGCACAGGTTAACTAGCAAACAGAGTGGCTGTATCTCACTTCCACTATACCTGTTGCCAGAATTGTCATTCATAACTGTTTAGACACATGCATATCATAATACAAGTTGTTGGCTCTCTGCATCTTTTTTTTTTATTTTGCAAAAATGTAAGGTGTGAGCTTTATGTGACATTTAAAAGAAGGATTAAAAATCCAAACAACTGAAACTACTTCACGTGTTGGCAAGTAATGTAAGTTGTTATTATGCATAGACCCCAGTGGGCTGAACGTGTACCCATCCCTGATGCATATTTTCAAGCAAATGTTTTATTTACTATATTTTTTTCTTAACTTAGATCCTTGAAGACCTGGATGAACAGATATATATCATCACCTTAGAAGAAGAAGCTATCACGAGGAGACTAAATAGTATGTCAATGTGTTACTTAGTTGGTCTAGTTCTTTTATATGTAGACAAGATGTTGCCATTTCTGCAGAAATGGTGGACTTTTATAGCAACTGCACAGACAATAAACATAAATATCTGCTTTTGCTTAGGCCAGGAAAACTTGCCATTTTTATTTTCTTGTTTTAAAAATGAGAGAGCCCTTTGGTTTTCTGGACATATTCTAGGAGTTTGTTTTCAGAAGAGAGCTGCAAAGTGACGTAGTAATCAAGACAAAATTCCTAGAACTCCTAAGAAATTAAAATAAGTACATATTTTTGCCTTCCTATTACCCACAAAATGTTGTTCAAAACCAATTGCAAACAAGAGTCAAAATGTCATTTTTAATGAACGATCCATGAGCATCATCGTGACAACTTGAAATATATAGGAGCAATTACTGCAGAGTCACTTGAAATCAAGAAACAGAGAGCTAGAGGAAAAGAAATTCACTGAACACACTTTTGTGTTATGGGCAACATAAAAACCTACCCAATGAAAGAGATGCTTTAAACACCTAGAGATCTTCAAACTGAATCTTTCTGACGAGAGTTAACAGGATCGAAGCCTTAGGTGGTTCCCTCCTCCAACTGGGGACTTTGGGAACCACTGTTTTAGATGATAATTACAGTGGTAAAAGGACAGTCTGTGACACCTTTCTCTTCATCTCTGTGGTGGTAAACACGGGACTCTTAAGTGCAAGGGGCTTCTCAGTTTAACAAAATGACCTTCCTCTACCAGGGAACTGGGAAATGTTTCCCTACGTTTCTTGAGAAGTTGTTTATTACCTATAAAATAGTAGGAATATCACATTCTTCCTATTATATTTATAACCCCATCTCACTCACT
Source organism: Lerista edwardsae (assembly GCA_029204185.1). Taxonomy (NCBI): domain Eukaryota; kingdom Metazoa; phylum Chordata; class Lepidosauria; order Squamata; family Scincidae; genus Lerista; species Lerista edwardsae. The sequence goes on along the minus strand of JAJKFI010000057.1, from coordinate 4,371,768 downwards.
GCCACATTCTTGAGCACACACACATGCATTAATTAGTAGATAAATGTTCTATAATTTAAATAAAATTACATTTTCAAATTCCCTGCTTTAGAACCTTTTCAGAAAGTGCCTGAAGACTTTGAACCATTGACCTTCAGCTGTGAACCATCACGTGCCCCAATAACCTTACCACAAAACAGCCATGAACATTAAAAATCTTGTCTTCGTATGTTGCTGAGACTGAACAAACACAAACCACTACCAGAAAATATTTAGGGCCAGATTGCAAGCATGGACATGTGCTCGGCTGACGTGAACTCACATTATAGATTCTTCACAGAGACAGATACTACCCTAACGAAGGACAAATGAGGAGCAGGGGAAATGTTAGTATTAGTTCACATCTTTCCCTGGTTGGTGGCCTGGAATTGACAGTACCGTATTGGTGGGCCACTGCTGGCAATATTGGACTTCTAGAAGTCAAACGGCAAAGACTGAGTTGCTGTTTATTGCATAATTCTTAAAATATCTGCGTATTAAAAGACGGCATAAGGCGTTCAGAATGTTTATTCTTGTGACATGTACATTTTATAGAAATTTATTTGCACAGGAAGTAATTGGGTGGGGGAAGTAATCCCTACAGTTGTTGGTCTGCCTTAAACGCTGGGATGAGAAAACTGTTTCTAGCGTATTGTATTTCAATACCCACATCATTTCCATGCCAAAAGAATAAAGCCAGGACCCTCTTTATATCAAAAGGGGAAGAGTTGCCTTTAGCTATTAGTTTTCCTGAATCCAAGGAGGTGGGTGGGGCAGGATCAAAAATACTTACTTGATCAAAGTTATTGGCTCTGAAGGTATTCTGATCTATGTAAGAAAGATGAAAGGTGTTGTTTTTATTGCGCACTAGTAACAGTGTAATTTTGAACTAATTGGTGTTGAACTGCCAGTCACCTACAGGGAATGCAAATAGATACTCCTACAATTTCCTTTGAGGTACTGAAATATTATGTTGGGGCTGGAAGAAAAACAAAATAATACTGTTAAATTGACCTTAAATGAGCTGCTTTGTGGTTTTCTTGGAGAATCCCTTCTAATTTTTCATGACTAGTCCGAACAAGTTCTGTCTACCAGTATGATTTATTGGCTAGACAATGCAGACGTTAAACTTTTCTGCTTGTTTGAAATAAAGTTAAGAGGCTGCAGCCCTTTGAATAGTTTGCACCATTTTTCAGGGATCTGGTTTGATTGCTCTAACATGTTGCCTAGCTCTGTGGCAAAATATTAGGATTAGTGTTACCTTGTTATCGTCTCAGAGGAAGTTGTAAGAGTTGTCATTCCTCTGTCAACATAAATGTTGATGATTTGATGCATTTCCCATTATACGGATGAGGCATTTCTGCACGTTCAGTGAAAGCGTGAGTGTCCAACCCCCTACATTTAAGGATGCATGAAGCTACTGCAGCATGCATGTACTGAGTGGGTTGGCCCATTGGCCCGTCTAATACATGATTCTCTGCTCTAGCTGACAACTCGCTGTACGTATTCCCAGTTCTGCTGCCCAACCTTATAAGTGGAGATGCCAGTGGTTGAATCTCGTGGCATGGGGGGGGGGAGAGCAGCAAGATTGCGTTCACTGCCACTTCTTTGCTTGGTCCGGCTGCTTTCTGACTGTGCTCCACAAGCGTAGAGTGTGGCAAAAAAGCAGCTGAGTCAACAGTATGAGGCGATCTGGTAGTAGTTGTATTGAATAATTCCACCGTAGAAAGCACCTGCGTCTTCTGGTGAGACCTTTCAAAAATGCTATGCTCTCACAATTGCTTTCTGCTTACAAGATGCTTATGCATTTTACTAATGGCAAATCTTTTAGCAGTTATACCCAGGTGACCATGTCTTTTGTTCTTGATCAGGTGTGTCTTCCCCCGTGGAGTACAATGTAAAGCAGTTGGAGCAGGAACTGAATAATGTGAAGAGCATGAAGACAAAATTAGGTAATTATGTCAATATCTTTGTGGGCTGTCCCCCCACATATCAGTTTAATGTGATAGGAGGATAGCTTTCCAGGAGGTCTGTGTGTGTGTATGCACAATATAAGCATAAATAATATATATACTCACATGTACAGTAAAAAAATGAAAGCAATAGAAACATCATAACCAGCAGGCAGTCTTGTTAACAAAACTCTTCATGAAAAATGTCTGCAGTCCAGTAGATATATGCATTTACTTGACACACACATATATAATGTAATTTTCCAGGCCCATCTCTGAGACTTGGTATGTTTGCTCTCTTTTTTCTTGCTATCTTCTTTTTTTGAAACGAGGGCTATTTCACATAAATGCTGTAGTTCAAATAAGATATTAAGGACCTAAAACAGGTGAGCAGAAGCTTCATGTTGTGTACCTGTTGCTTGACTATATCATTTTAGACAGCAAGATGGGATCTAATTATTTTCATCGTTCGTACACAAATTACTGTCTTCACAAGCAAAGCCTGTTTGCTAGGGAGAACATTCCAGTTACCTTCAAATACTAAGTTTTCTTTTTCCTTAAAAGAACGGCGGAAAAAGGCTTCTGCATGGGAGAGGAATCTTGTTTATCCAGCTGTCATGATCCTGCTGCTAACAGAAACTGTAAGTTTTAATTTTTCGTGCTTTGCTTGAAACCACTCTAGCTTTAAATTTAATTACTTTCATGTATGTGTGAAAGTTGAATATCAGAAATAAAAGGAATTGCTACATTTTACTCATCAGTACTAGGGTTTCCTCTTCCAAACAGATGGAATTTATTAAATCTACGAAAAGATCATCATTATGAAATACAGCAAGTGCTTCACTGACAGTCGGTTGTTTCTTCTGCTTTTGTAGGCAATCTCCGTTCTCTTAGTTGCTTGCAATATTCTTTGCCTGCTGGTTGATGAAACTGCAATGCCAAAGGGATCAAGGGTAAAGTAGTATTCTTTTGTGATCCTAATGACTGAAAGACATGTTAAGAATGAAAACTGTTCAAAAGAATGACAATTGTGGACCTTGATAGCCTGGGTTTTCTATAATAACTGAAGAGTGCTTTGTACATGCTTTGGAGTGTTGAGTAGTTAAAGGAAAAATCTCAAGAATCCTGATCTGAAGATAGCAGTATGTGTGTAGCTGATACACATAGCTGGATCTTCATTAGATGTTACCCTAATAGTTCTCACTGCTGAAGAGGCAAACCATTCAGCCTTAAACATGACCTGTATCTTCAGCAGAAAAACTACTTCAGTGATTAAACAATGCTTCACTTGGGCACACAGTTCATCTTCTAGGTATATTGCATCTTTGTATTGTGATTGTGGAGCTTTTTCTATGCCTGTGTTCAGACATGGGCTGTTTTGGAAAGAAGAGTGTCTGTTGTAGGAAAAATAGCCAAAAAGATGAACTACGTTTAAAACTCCCCCATATGTCCTTACAACTTTTTTTTTTTATTGCACCCATGTTTGTTCATTCCTGTATTTGTTCTTAATACCTACAATGTGCTTTAATGTAAACCATAAAGGAAAAGCAAGAATTCTGCGTTCTTACTGGTTCATGCTCATATGTATAGACTTGATACTATGTGAGAATAATAGTTAGGGATTAATTTAGCATTAAAAGGACCGGAGACTTTTAGTACTTCACTTTTAGTACTTGGGTGCAAAAATAGCACTGTGTGTAAATACTTGTATTTTATTTGTTTTCATTCTTGCAGGGATCTGGAATAGGGAATGCCTCTCTGTCCACGTTTGGTTTTGTGGGAGCAGCACTTGAGATAATTTTGATTTTGTATCCTTTCTTTTAGCATTTTTTCTGTTAACAAGTACGTTGTCTAATTGTTTGAGATACTGTGAATTTACTAGGATGGTTACAGCAAATGACAGGGCAACCAAGCCTTCCCAAGCAGAGCGCCCCCCCCCCCCCCCTGGTGCTCAAGGCTTCCAGGAGCCTGAAGTTTAGATTCTTTTTTCCTTGATTCTCACAGCTATCTTATGGTCTCCTCTGTCGTTGGCTTCTATAGCCTGCGCTTTTTTGGAGACTTTACTCCCAGGAAGGATGACACAACCATGACCAAGGTAAGACGTCTGTGGTGGTATAAACCTTTGTCCTCCTCTTCCCCCTTTTTTGTTTTTGCCACCCAAGACCAGCTGACTCTTAGGTGTTAGTTGCTGTGATCAGCTCATTTGTACTGATTAGTATTTGTAAGCTGTATAAACATACTGGAAGATTTTCCAAACTGCTGAATTGGGGAGAGGGAAAAGAAGAGAAGATTTGTCTTGTTGAGCTTAGACGGCATCCATTCACTTGTGACACCTCTGGAATGGCACAGCTTGTTAACTAGCCATAGAGAAGCTGGTGAAAGGTCCCCCCTTCCCCGATTGCTAATGGGTAACTTGGAGTGTGCTAATTTTAGGGCCTAACTTGAAATGTGAGGTGTTTCGTTGGTACAAGTAATGCTGGCAAATTAATCCAGTTTGAATAACTAAAGTGCTTGATTCTATTCAGCAATTCTTTTCATTCTGAAGCTACTGTGACTTCCCAGAAAGTGGCTCTCCAGGGTGGCTTTAGAAGGAGTAATGCTGAGACATCCATGTCAAAAAGGGAAATTACCAAATAGCTGGTGGGGATTCAAGTTTCAGGTTTTGGAGATTTTTGCCTGCTTTTTTCTAAGCCTTTTTTGTATTCAAAGAAAGGTGAGGAAAACGATTTGCTTTCATCTTGCCAGGAATTCCTGGAAGTGGAAAAGTAAACGATATAGAAGATCTTGATTAAAACTGTTGAGTAGTCCCATTATGTTTGGTCAGGCCTTTCACATGCAGCATTTTGGAAATGGTTGGGAGAAAGGAGGGGAGGAAGGAAATTGGAAGGCAGCGGCATGTACCTAGGAAGTTTGTCAACTTGTGTTCCTTGCTCTCTTGACTAGTACCTCAGCTATGGAAAAATCTGTATTGTCTTGCACAAGACACTGTGAAATTAATAGCTATGCAACAGCACATCTTAAGTCTGGAGGTTGGATGGGGAAACTATTTCATCATGCTATTTGTGTATACGAACATCACACATGTAAGTGGTTCATGATTAGTGTATGGAATTGGTGCCCGTGTGTGTTTCCAGGAATGGGGGTGTCGGCCCTCTCAGGCATGACTTGAGTATGTGGTGGTCCTTGGGGGCCCACCTGCCGCAACACTCAGGAAGAATGCCCGCGACTGTCGTCTGTTTTTCATACTCGAATTAAGTATTCAGATTCCCTTTGAATTAAAAATGGAGATAATGGTAACCCACTGTTCCTTTTCTCACTGACAAAATACGAGCACAGTTGCTGAATATACTGCGGCTGAATGTATTCTGGACACAGAATAAAACTCAGTTAAGCCAGACAGAAAGATTCTGATACAAAGGAGTTGGAGGAGCTTCACAGTCAATATAAAAGCATCTGTGACAAAAAACGGATGCCAAACAATCCAGGTCCTTGAGTGCGTATATAATACCATATATAATACCATACATATGGAATTGGTATTAATTATTTTAAAATTAATTATTTTAAAATTGTTTTTAATTACTGTTTTTTAATTGTCAATATTGTATTTTAATTGTTGTAAGCTGCCTTGTGTGCCCATGGGGCAGAAAGGCGGGGTATAAATTAAATAAATAATAATAATAATAATAATATAGACCAAGTTCACGTGACTATTGACTGTTTGTTGGCGTTTTTTTTTAATGCTGTGCTTTCCAAGCTTAGGAGTTGCCACTCAGCTCATCCCCTGTATTGCTTTTTAACTGAAATAGCATCTTAACGAGAACCATTTTGTTCCTGCAGATAATTGGAAACTGTGTTTCTATCTTGGTCCTGAGTTCAGCTTTGCCAGTTATGTCAAGGACACTGGGTAAGTTGTAAATCGCATTTTATGTTTGGAAAACCTTTTCTTGACTAAGTCACCGTTTGATGTCAGTACTACAGAACAGTTAATTGATTCAGTCATATTTTTAGGAAAAAGTATTTTAGGTAATATGAGTGTCATGAAAAAGCTTAATCCCAGCTTCTGTACCTAACGCACTGGATCTCCTTAAGTCAGTGAAGACCCTGATCGTTCTTGTTTCAGTGCCACTGAGTACCTCCACTGAGGTTGCACAAGTACTGGCAAAAGGTGTTTGTCTCCTGTTAGTAAGGTCTTACTGAACACAGTGGGCTTACCTCTGAGTAAAACAAGACCATTTTCAAACACCTCTAGCAATAGTGCATGTGTTTTTCTGCTCTGTTGTGAGGAGCCTGTTCTAGTGGTGGTAAGTTCTCAAAGGACGGAACTGGGGCCAGGTGCTTTTGGAAAAAAACAGCAGATATTGGGGCTCACTCCCGCGTTTCATTTTGTTCTTACTCTTGCAAAGGGGAACTCTTAAGTAGTGGGTTTGCTGGTGCACAGAGCCAGCCAGTCCCTGCCTGCAGCAACTCATACGCCAGCATGTCACCTTTGGTGTGCAAGGCATAAATAGGCTTTGGGCCAGTAGTGTCAGCCTACCGGTACGCTGGGCGTGTCTTCCGGGTGAGCGGCAGCGTGATCGCTGCGTTCTGTTTTGTAACGGCGAAAGCCCGCCCGCGGGCGGGCTTTCGCCGTTACGCAACAGAACGCAGCGATCGCGCTGCCGCTCACCCGGAAGATATGCCCAGCGTGCCAGTAGGCTGAAACTACTGCTTTGGGCCCTTGTTTGAGGTATGGTAGAGAGACCAGGTGATAGAGCTAAAGGCATCATGGTGAAAGGTGGGCTAAGGAGGGATGTGAAGGGCGTCTCTCAGCCAGTGTGGAGGGGAAAGCTGCGCGGAGGGAGCAGAAGACCTTCCTGCTACGGAGCAGGCCCCGTGGGGCCTTTCCGATATTTTAACAGCCAACTCCTGCACTATTTCATAAACTGCTTTTGAAAGTGACCTCAAGTTAGGAAACCTTATTAGAATTTCAGTACATGAATTTTAATAAAGATGTGAGTAAATGTGGCCTTTTTTTAAAGTGATAGACTAGCATTCTAACAAATGGGTTAAAATAATTCTGTAATACTTGTCAGTTAATGGCTTTCTGCAGTGGTGGGAAAACCTGTGTTCATGGTGAACCTTATTTCTTACACACTGACACTAAGATGAGCACTGAGGAAAAAACAAACAGAACGAGAAAGTAATTTACACACTGGGTGCCCTTGCTATACAGAAAGCAAATTAATGGCAAGATTACTAAGTGCCCCTTCTGGGGCCCACAGATGTTTGCTATAGAGATAAAGAGAAGAATAAAACAGAAGATGAACAGTTAGAACACAAATGCACAGACACAGCTGTCCAAACAGGATTAAAGGAAAATTTGAACACTGTAGATTTCCATTCTCAGGGGTGCGCAGTCGTCTGTTCTGGGGAAGTGCCGCCTCTTGGTTGACAGTCCACAGGCAAGAATGACACCGGGGTGCTCTTCTGCTCCCAGACAGAGCCTGAAAGAGAGCTCTTTCACAAGCACACTGCGACACACACAGTTACGTGAAACATGGAAGGAAGGTGTGTCATTGGACCCGGGGTGTCCCAAGTTCAGTGCCGAAATGTTCAGACATCCCAGCGCAGCACAACAGAACCATTGGCTCATATTTTCACCCGTTGATTTTCTCTTTTGAAAAATGCTTGGAAAAACTTCCCCAACCCTGAGTCAGGACACTTAGAGTAAATTCAAATTTTTTCTTTCTTCAGTGGTTCTGGGGTGGAGTTCTCTTTAGTCTTGGGATGTAGAAAAAGCAGTTCGGCTCAATGGTGGAATCCTGTTCTCTCATAGAAGCAACCATTTGAAGGACACATAGACCAAAGGCCGCCTTGAGCATTTGCTCCTGCATGTGGAAAGGTGGGATACAAATCTTTAAAATAAACAAACACAGGCACTCACAAACCCCTTGGCACTCTTGGCGACAGCCCCCTGAGTCTGAAACTGCTGCTCCTGAATGCCAGGTCGGTGAATAATAAGACCTGCCTAATCCAGGATTTAGTCCTGCAGGAGGGTGCCGACCTGGTATGTATCGCGGAGACCTGGCTGGATGAGCTGGGAGGTGTCAGAGTTTCCCAGATTTGTCCGCCGGGTTTCCAGGTACTGCAGCAGCCACGACTACAGGGGCGGGGAGGCGGGGTTGCAATGGTCTACCGGGAAACCATCCATCTCACCAGCTACCCTGTTCAGCGGTCCACCGGGTTTGAGTGCCTTCGTGTTGTGCTGGAGGGACGAGACAGAATAGAGATTCTGTTGGTGTACCGCCCACCGTGCTGCCCAACATTCTCCCTACCTGAGCTGACTGGGGTGATCTCGAGCGTGGTGTTGGAGTCCCCTCGCCTATTGGTGCTGGGGGACTTTAATGTTCATGCCGAGGCCCCAGGAACAGCTGCAGCTCAGGATTTCATGGCCTCCATGGCAACCATGGCTCTTTCTCAAAGAATATCTGCCCCAATACACGATGCGGGACACACACTAGACCTGGTGTTACTGCTGGCAGGCTGATGAGATGGCAGGTTGGAGGTGGATTAAGCTCACTCCTTTGTCATGGACAGATCACTTCCTGGTGGGATTTAGGCTTGTTGCAGCCTCTCACCTCTGCAGCGGTGGGGGATTGCCAGCCCCTGGCCCTGCCCATTGAGTTAATACGGACGGGTTGACTCCAGGAGGCGGGCTTAGCGGCAATGTTGTCTGACTCACAACATTGCTCATTCCAAGCATTTCAGATTGGTTTGCTCGTAATGTTTAGGGCTGAATTGTTTACTCCTGAAGTAAAAACTTACGAAAATAACAACGAGTGATTGTGGAGAAACATCATTGGTAACCTTATTATGAGTTAATATGCAATTCCAAGGTTTAATTCCGCGTAATTATATTACTGAACATACCGGACGAAATGCCACTTGCTGTCTATTTAAACTCAGATTGCACTGTTTTGACAGACTTATTTTTTGAAATCTACACAACCAGAAATAAAGTGTGAACGGGAAGGAAAGAAAAAAAGGGGAGGGTGGGCAAAAATTAGATAAATATGTAGGGAAATTACATTAAAATCTCTCAATGTATAACACAAGTAGTTGTCAATAGGAGAGTAATTCTTTTTCACTTCTAGGCTATTAAGAGTATTTTTTTAAACTTCCACACTCACCCCCCCCCAAAAAAAAACAAATTCTGTTAATGTCCAGAAGTTCGAAAATATTACCGTAGAAAATGGAAGGCGGGAAAAAAAAGTGTAAACGGGAAGGGGGAAAAAAGGAGGGGGAAATATATATTTTTTTACCCTCTAGACCATTAACAGTGGGTGTCAGAAAATGGTGAATAAGACTGCTTGGAACAACGAGAAATTACACCGCTTCAAAAAATAATGCACTCACTGTTAACGGTTGTTTTATTGAACTGATGTAATGAGAATACATGAATCTTTCCGTGGAAATTAAATCCCATTTTTTGTTCAGCGATTCGCACACCCGTATGCAGAACACGCAGGCATGCTTAAAGACGTTGAAATTAACTTTTACACGCGTGCAGGGAGATTTTTATTCGTGAATCCGCGGCGACCCCCCTTCTTCGCGGCATGATCTGAGTCAGCCATATTGTCTGACCCGGAAGTTTCAAGACAGTGACGTCATGGCATCTCCAGCGATTATTCCTCCAAGGGGATTGCATTGTATGATCCGCCCCTGGAGGCTGATGGATCCAAACAGATTCCTGAGGGCTCTGGGGGATTTTCCTGTTGCCAGAGCTGGAGACCCACCCGGCGCCCTGGTCGATTGCTGGAATAGGGAGACTACCAGGGCCCTGGATGAGATCGCTCCCGAGCGTCCCCTGCCCAGTCGCAGAGTCAGAGCGGCTCCTTGGTTCTCTGAGGAGCTGCGAACGATGAAGCGGCAGGGCAGACGTCTAGAGCGATAGTGGCGAAAGACTTGTGACGAATCTGACCGCACACGGGCTAGAGCCCAGTTGAGATCTTATTCTAGGGTGGTGGTGGCAGCTAAGAGGGCATACTTCTCTGCCACCATTGCGTCCGTAGAGAACCGTCCAGCTGAGCTTTCTCGTGTGGTTCATAGGGGGGAGGAGCACACGGAGGCTCGCTGTGAAGAGTTCGCAAAACATATTGCGGAGAAGGTAGTTCAGATTCGGCATGACTTGGACACCGCTGTAGGCATATCTAGTGATATCCCTGGGGAACCTGTCTACCCTGTTCTTTGGGATTCTTTTCAGCTTGTAGAACCTGAGGATGTGGACAGGATTTTCTGCAGTGTGAGACCTGCTGCTTGCCCGCTCGACCCTTGCCCAGCACGGCTAATTAGAGCTGCCCGGGAAGGGCTGGCTGAGTGGATAGGGAAGGTGGTGAATTCATCTCTGAAGGAGGGGGTGTTGCTGCCTGCTTTGAAGCAGGCGATAGTTCGCCCCCTCCTGAAGAAACCCTCCCTGGATCCCACTAATCTAAGCAACTTTCGGCCAGTCTCAAATATCCCATTTCTGAGCAAGGTGATTGAGCGAGTGGTGGCGTCCCAGCTTCAGAGGGTGCTGGAGGAGGCGGATTATCTGGACCAATCTGGCTTCAGGCCGGGGTTTGGGATGGAGACTGCCTTGGTCGCCTTGGTGGATGACCTACTCCAGGGAATGGACAGGGGGAGTGCGTCCCTGTTAGTCCTGCTGGACCTCTCGGCGGCTTTCAACACCATCGAACATTTATGGCTCGAGTCCAGGGTGTTTGAGGGACTGCTTCCTTCCGTACAATCCTACCCGTACTCTTAGGTCATCTGGGGGGCCCTTCTGACTGTGCCGCCACCAAGAGAGGTGAGGGTGGTGGTGGCCAGGAATAGGGCCTTCTCAGTGGTGGCCCCACAACTATGGCATACCCTCCCCTTAGAATTAAGAACTGCTCCTATCCCTCTTTGGCAATATTTTGGCGGGGCCTGAAGACTTTTTTATTTAAACAAGCCTACAATTGTTGACAGGCTGGCTGGCATTTTACATTCTTCATCTTACGTTTTAAATTTTATCAGATTGTAATTATGGGATCCACAGGGCTTGCTTATTTTAAAATTTTAACTTTTTTTTTGTTTTAATATTGTTTTTAACATTGTTTTAATTATGCTTTGTGGTTTTTTAATGTGATAATTTTAATATTGTAAGCCGTCTTGGGTGCCCATGGGGCAGAAAGGCGGGATAAAAATTAAATAAATAAATAAAAAAAAAGTAAAAAGGAGATAAATGTATTGATGTGATTTTGCTTAGTGAATGTGTGGACAGATACATTCACTGCCTTACACACTTGATTCAAAAAGCAAGTCCTACAAACTATAGAAACAGCAGAACCTCTTAAAGAATAAGCAGTGAAATTTCCATTCAGTCACCTTTTAGAGAGGGGATTGGCTTAGTTCTTTGGCACAAGCTTTGAGTGAATTAAAAAAAAAATGCATCCTTGGGTTCACATTACAGTATTTTCATAATGGTGTCAGTGGAACAGATTGCCATTGTAAAGGGAGGATACACTGTACAGTGACAAACCATCAGTTTCCTTCTTTCTGTGGGTGTATGTTAAGACTTAAAATTCTGATTTGATGTGAAAACTTGAAACTATAAGCCAGGTTTCTTTAAAATTTATTTAAAATGTGTTACGGCATTTTTGGCACTTTATGTCGCTTTCAAAAGAAATCACTTCATCAGTCATTAAAAGTATGCTTAGACTTATGCACAAAGTATTTGGAGATCTTTTTTCATGCTTGTGCAAATGTCATTGTTAATCTGAACTTGTGCTGAATTGGTCCTGTTTGCTCCCAACAGGCATTACCAGGTTTGATCTCCTTGGAGACTTCGGAAGATTTAACTGGCTGGGCAACTTCTACATTGTGTTATCCTACAATCTTCTCTTTGCCATTATGACAACTCTGTCTCTGGTCAGAAAGTTCACCTCTGCAGTTAGAGAAGAGCTCCTCAAGGCATTAGGTAACACCTGCTATCTTATCTTCCGTGTGAGAATCTTAGAGCTGTCCCTCTGGAGTCAACCATTTAATGCCTTTTGACTTACCTGGTATAGAAAGGTGGATAGATAAAAGGTGATTAGTTTGTGTTGCTTGAGCTCTTTATTGTTTGCTTGGAAAAAAATTAATGGGCATAAGAGTCCCTCATGGGACTGTGAGGCCCTTGTGCATTAGGCTGCTTTGAGGAATGAATAAGATGCAAGCACTACGAAGTTCAGAGGTGAGAATTAGGAACTTGGGGAAATGTGAATTCCCCTTTCTTCCGCCATCACGTCTAGTAGAGCTTACTGTGTCATGGGATTGGATTTTTCTTCTCCACGATTGGCTGTCGATGATGTAAAATAGGTGGGCGGATGCAGGCTGTTGTGATGTCACAGCATGAGGTACGCTCTCCTAGTATTAGAAGCGGGGGAGTTAATTGCGCAGATGCCATTATTGATGTTTGCCACGCATCACAGTCGCTTCTAGTATGTCCTGTACTCCAGACTCCTGAGAAGGAAGTTCAGTTGCAAAGTACGTTTTAACACAGGCGACGACAGGTTTTTGTGCTAATGGGTGCGTTTGACCCAAGAGAGATACAGAGTTGCATCCAAAAGTGCATTTCCTTTGGAGAAAGAGAACCTTTTGATATGCAACCCATGTATGGTGTGTGTATTCAAATGATTTGTAGCCTGCCTCTCCCCTCCTCATCGAGAGGAGTCCAAGGCTGCTTATACAAACAAGGCAGTTTGTTCCTCTCACTGCATCTTGGCAATAGTGCATCAGTACCTATCTAAAGCCAGCTTACATTGAATGTTTTTGCTGTTTTGCAGGTTTAGACAAACTCCACCTTTCACACAATGCAAGAGACTCTGAAGCCGCAAAGCCCGCTGCAAATGGGCATCAGAAAACACTGTGAAGGACAGGCCGTGGACCTGAGCCCCTTGACTTCATGACATTCCTGGCGCATCCACCACACTTGGTTTCGTATTGCTTTTACTTGTTTGTATATTGGGTCCAAATTGATGTAAAAAAAGGGCGCCAAGACAGCCACGTGCATCAGACGATGTACTCTTTTCCTCAACCGGATTGGTCCATGCTAGTTCCTCGTGTCGACTGGTGAAGAGATTCCCAGCAGTTTGGAGCCTGAGAAGAAAATTGCATTCCTCCTCGACTGCACAACTGTGTTGATATGTCACCGTATTTGACAGAGAACCTTTTTTGCATAAATACATTGTGGAAGACCGAATGGAGTGTCTGAGGTGAGCCATCCTGTTTGGAAAAGGCCTTTCCTCCACCAGCCGCCGCTCTTCCCCTCGGTATGCAGCATGAAGATGCGCACCGACGATTTGTAGGGAGCACAGTAAGACCCAGAGTAGTTGCATTAGCCCACCTGCTGATCTGTTTCCACTGTCATTGTGCCTAAGAGACAAGGGGCCCTACACAGCAAACTGCCCTGCCACTGTCCCTCGCAACTGGTGAACCGCCATGCAATAATTGACTCGGCACTGCAGTGCAAAAGCTGAGCCTGATAACCACGCAATTTCCTCCCCGTGTACGTAGCCGTGCATCTGGGATGCAGGGCAGTATTGGTCAGACACTCTACTAGGTAACATGCACAGAAAATTATTTTGGGTCCCTTTTGTGTAACGTGTTACCCCTGTGCAAAAGCAGTGAGAGAAAGCAGTGATTGCACAGAGCTGATGCAGGTGTCAGCTGACAAAAGGACAGTCCCAGTCCCTGTGGAGCCGAGATGACTGTCTTTGCGGTGCACAGTGCTTTGGAGATCATGGATGCAACCATTGATTTCCTCAGTCATGGATTTCGTAATCAGGCCGGCAGACTGCCCTGTCCAGTTTCATTTTTTAGAATGAAAAAATTGATTCCTATTCAAGGGGGTTAGATGTGCTTATGTTCATAGAGCATGCCATTTTCCTCCATACTGTCACATTTGGAAGCTCCCACACCCTGGGTGTGACACATGAAGTTGAAACTGAGTGTGTTAGCTAACTTACTGTGAGCAGAGGAGAGCAAAGTGTGAGGACCTGTGTGCAGCGTGTAATGTTGCTGAAAGACCAGATGTCTTGGATGACGGCATGACGCTGGCCACTGCATCCATGAGTACATCTTTATAGGGTTGATCAAGACAGGAGCAGATGGAACAATTCAACATTAAACATGTCGTCACAATTGGAAGAATATCGGTATTGCATTCATCTCAACAAATGCAGGGCCTCTAATTGGGTTGTGGTCTCCAGTTGTTGAGGAGATTGTGCTGCTTTTCATGAGAGATCCGGAAGTTGCTCCCTTCGGTAGGCTTAACAAGCACTTTCCCCACTGCTTGATTCCGGTATGAAGTTCCTCGATGTCAGAAACCTAATGCTGAAGTGCTTATGCGAGTTGCATTATACATTTTGAAAGGCAGTGTTTGAAGAAAACCAATAATACCATTTTTACTAACAGCCAGTGGAAGTGGTAAATCTGCAGATACAGGGTCTAGGAATTAAAATAATTTTAACTGGATTCTGGCCACAGTGAAAACCTGAACAGTGTGGTCAGTTCAGTCAAGGAGTTGAAATGTTGAAAGCTCTGCTCAACTTGGATTGTAAGTAATTGGTCTTAAGATAGTTGGCTGCCACTTTCCATTAGGAATCCTGCAGCTTTTGAACAGGTTACTCATAATGTTCCATTCATTGCACATCCAAATCCCAATATATGAGACGACACGCGCATGCTTCTCAAGTGACAAGGTCACCCTCTATCCAACATCACATGAGGACGCACGCTGGCGTGAAACCCAGTGGATTAGCAGGCAAGATATCCCTACAGAAAACCGAAGGGCATTCTGTGTATTACATGTATATCCGTGTAACCCTTGGTTATAGACTTGCAACCCAATCCTAACCCATTTTCCAGTGCTGATGCAGCCCCAAGGTAAGGGAACACATGTTTCTTTACCTTAGGAGGCCTCCACTACCTCCCACTACCCCAGAATGCAGTGTATCCCATTGACATGGCTGTATCTATCAGCACTGGAAACTGGGTTAGGATTGGGCTGTCAGCTTGTTTATTCCTGTAACTATAACAGTCATCATGTTCAGATCCAAGTAGATCTTAGTTCCTTGGAGAAGTTTGGGTGACTGACCATACTGTGCCCAAGACTCTTACAGAAAATATGACTGTCCAAATGTTTATATGTAGGAAGTTGATTTGTAGAGTATCAGAAAATTACCAACAGTTGGTGGGAGTGGGAAAAAAAGAGGAAGAGGAAAAAGAGTTTCCTGTGTGAATTGGACTTGGGTCCAGTCACTAGGATAGCAGTTCCCAAACTGTGGGTTGTGATCCATAGATCGGTGGTGACCCAGGATGTGGCCAGTGACGCAGGGGGTGCATGTGACCCCCCAAGGGGTCACTTCCAAGGGGGCCTTACTCCGCAGTGTCCTGGCTCAGCAGGCCCCAGTCCATCACGGACAACGTGGTAGGTCGCCCAGGAGAGAAGTCTGGGACCGCCCGCACTAGGAACCCTTCGAAGTAGTAGGAGTGGTGCATGAGGGGAAGTGTTCCTGTTGGAATGTTGATGTTAAGACATGCTCATGCAGGGTACATTCCAAACTTCTCCTCAAAGGAAGTTTGTCCAGGAAGTTCTAACGTCTAGGATCAGGTGGGGCTTCAGCTCCTCCTGTAATGATCTGTATCCAGAGCTACCTACGTTTCCCCAAGGGAAACCTCTCGGGCCCAGCCAGGAATGTGGGGGAGAGCCACCATCTTGGAATGGTTAAGTTTGTGCCTGGTGCAAGGGCAGCCAAAGGTGTATTTTAAGATCTTGTGTTATGAAGTGTAAGGTACACCTTGACTTTTGCCCGTCCTCTCACAGGAGAAATCATAGTGGAATGGATGTGAGACAAGCGGGGGGACAGTTTCAGTGTCGGTTCTTTCCAGCTAAAAATTATGAGATGTGTCACCTGTTTCTGGACTTTGTCCATGTGAAATGTTCATTTTTAGCTCTCTGTGCAAACTGTTTTATAAGTTACTTTCAAGTGTAATTATAGAAAAATACATAAATGCCCAACCATTTATAAAGGCTTAAAGTGTAAGTATAAGCTGTAAGTAATTGATGGCTATTGGCAATGCATTCCTTGTGATTTGACTCCTGTAGAGTCAAGTGTTGTGTACCTTCTAAGGTACAAAAATCTCTTCTCTGGACTTTGACCATCTGCCTCATTTATTATGAGGCTAAAGCACAAATAGGCTTTTGTTTATGGGGTAGGTATACATCAGATCAATCAAAAAATGGTGTGTACATGTCTTAAAATGAGCCAGGTTTTTTTGGCTTTCTGTTTGTAGCAGTGTGTGGACACACCATGTCAGAACTGTGGTCATTGAAAAGTTGGAGCACATCTTTAGTATTCTGCCTTTTTTAGCTAAACCCAAGTTGTCATAGAGGGTTACTTTAGAAGTAGGATTCACTAGGACACTTTGAATACAGATTGTAATGTGATGATGATCTTTCACTCTACTTCCTCCAATACCTTTTACAAAGTTGCCTGTTTTACAGTGTTGATTAAAAGATTTGACAAGATGTTCTTCTCTGCTTTGGTTCAGAATTGTATCATTCACATCACATGTTGTAATGCACTTTGCTGCACAGGCTGGAATATCCTTCAACATAGTATGTACAGCTTGGGGGGGGGGCGAGACCCCTTGCAAGTGTTCCACCTTCAGTGTCCCAATACACTTTTTGCCTATCTAGAGTCTTTCTTCAACAGAAGTGGGGAGATTTGCACAGTGACATCTGTGGGTACTAGTACATATCTCGTGGTGTGTCCTGGGGACAAAAACCATTGATCCCCCCCTTAGGTGATTGATCCTTTCTCTATGCGCATGCGCTTTCACTCATTGTCAGTTCAGGAGAAAGCAATGTGCTGCACATTTGTGCGTTCTCCAAAGACACACATGGGAATATACCTGGGAAAACCACAGACCTAATAGCCTCCTCTGGAAGTGCAGGAATGTTGACCCCCTTCTTAGCCATTCGCAGTACCTTTCACTGCTGAAGTGAGGTGCAAAGAAATTGCTGGGTGAAGCCAAACCCTTAATTGCTATTGTGCCTTAAGGAGACATTGAATTGCTGAGATTAGGTTTTTCTGGCTTACTAGATGCTGAAAATTGAATATTAAGATTCCTCTGATTGTGGTTTGAGCTTTCCCTGCAGGTTCCAGCACCCACTCTTTGGCAAGAACTGAAGCCTCACCCCACTTGGGAACTGCAGGGGGGGAAGAGTGTTCTGAAGCTGGTGACTTGACTGC
This sequence comes from Lerista edwardsae, assembly GCA_029204185.1. NCBI lineage: Eukaryota > Metazoa > Chordata > Lepidosauria > Squamata > Scincidae > Lerista > Lerista edwardsae. The sequence continues at coordinate 4,354,499 of JAJKFI010000057.1, read as the reverse complement.
CTTTGTTAGCACTCTGCTGGCTTCCTGCTTTAGCCTTGGGTCTCAACGTATTTTCTTTGATGGACATTGATGTTTTTCCTGTTCATTCCATCAACACAGAAGTGGCTGTCTACTCAGAAAAGGTCACTGGATCTGGACAAGGCGGGACTGATCTAGAACTCGGTCCCCACTACCACCTCCCTCCCAGGATGGTGCATCAAAGATTCTCAGGCCCAGAAGCCGGAGCTCACCCTGTGTTCTTGTTTTAGGCCTTTCACAGCAGACTTACACACACACGTACTGTACACAGGGAAGTCACCTGCATGACGACACTTGCTGAAATGCAAAGTGATTGAGACACCTTGTGAAATGTATTAACTTATTAATTGGCAAAAATATTAACAGTAAATAATTTTCTTCTGATAATAGGAGCGGCATAAAGGACAAATGGGTCTTTCTGTTGGGGAAAAGTCCTCAAATGCTTGAAGACAGGTAGTATGAAACACGTGTGAACATGAGAGCAGGACAGTCTGGCGCGGGCTCGGATGGTGGCCCTCCTGAGGATGAGGCGGGTGGGCGAGGGGCATAATGCAAATTGGACAGTCAACGATGTCTTGCCGGAATGCCTGAAACAAAAAGGAAGCAGTCCATGTTTTCAGAGTTTAAGTGTGTAAAACGCAACAGGTTATATTCCTGGCACAGAAGATTCTAAATGGCCTTGCGTAACTCTATTATTCTCATTCTTGCATTATTCTTTGTTTGGTTATTTGTTTACTAGCTTTTTACCCTGCCTTTCTGCCCCGAGGGCACGCAAGGTAGCTTACAATATTAAAGTCATAAACATTAAAATCAGATAAAACTAACAATAACATTAATACAATTAACATTTAAAATTTAAAAATGAACAGGCCCTCATGGTTGCAGTTAAAAATACTAGCCAGCATGTCAGCAATTAAAAGCTTCTTTAAATAAAAAAGACCCTGCTGAAAGACGGGCAAAGAGGGAGCTGTTCTTAATTCTGAGGGGAGGGTATTCCACAACCATGGGGTCACCACAGAGAAGGCCCTCGGTGAAAGCCCCTTTTATACAGTGCTTTGGACTTTATAAAGTTGTGAAAACAAATGCAAAATAGGTTAGACTGAACCACAGAAGTGACCTGTTACCTTCAAAATAAAGCATTTGAAATGGGATCTATAGCAACTTGTATAACTTCAGCAGCTCTGAATTCTGTAAATTGGGCAATGTCTACTCTATCCAGTCTCAGATTGTTTTAAATATTTCACATACAGCACATGAGAAGAAGTCACATCTTAACATGCCAGAAAAGAATTTGGTGGACCATGTTGCTGTATCAGTAAGACGCTAACTCTATGCCGAAGGGATAGTGCAACAAGGAGGGGCAAATACATTCCATAGGAGGCTCAGGATCTAGAATTCCAAGGTTGGCCATGGAGAAATAACGTCAACACTGCATATACAGTGGCTTGTTTTGGTTTTCCTGAGCAGGGCAGATTGGTAATACTGAATACATAGGCAATGAAGGATCACATTTTGTACAAGGCTCAATGAAAGTCCTGCTCAGTCGCTTGGTAGTCTTGGACAAGTCATACACTTCCTATCATACTTGATAAAAATGGGAACGTTCTATTGCAGTAGTTGGAACTGACACAAACGTGACAAACACATTAAACTGCCTTCCCTGTCAATAATGATTACAATGAGACCCAGCACTGCAATCCCTCCCTCCAGGGCAGATGGTGCCCGAAATGCATTTCTGCCTCTGAAACCCACCTGCCTCTGTATTTTGTCCCACTCGACTTCCTCCAGGAAAGGGCCCACCTTCTTGTCCAGTTGCTGAAACACATTTCGACTTGCAGCTACAGCAGAATTGATTTCGGAGAAGAAGTCGTCTATCTTTGTATTGTATGAATTCAATAATCGTTGGCAGATTTCTGCAAACTGAAGGGTGAGCAAACATTTTTACTTCCATTAGTAGACTAACTAAATCTTGTTAATTGGACTAACAGAGCACTAGAGGCCCCATTTGTAGTAGGTTCAGATAAACTGTGGCTCATTAGTTGTGCATGTGTGCATGCAGACACAGGTAAAATGAAAATCCCAGTCCTCTATAACCTCATTTTATAATATCCCTGAAGGAAAATTAATTTCTTATTCCAGTTGTGGGACCAGCATTCAAGCACTTGGGGTAAGATTCCTCCATCACTACACCAGGGTCTTAGGCCAAAATCAACATTTCCAAGCAAGTAGGGGGGAAAGGAACACTTCTTTTCCAAATATAGTGGTTACAGCATCCCAAAATTTGTTGGGATTGGGCTATAAGTTTATTACGGAAGTGACTTCAATTCATGATGCTATTTAATTCCAACTTGCACTGGAACAGGCAGGCAGAGTGTATCCAGAGCAGAAGAGGAGGTAGCTTTGGTGCAACTTAGAGTAAAACTGTATTTATCCTCTTACTCCAAGTAGCCACCCCTATGGGGCTATATGAATCTGCACCAGCATCAAGACCCACCTAAAACAAAAGTTCCACTTAATTGGCCGCTCAGGCCTCTGTGACTACAATGGTGATTGGGCCACAGTGCCTCCCCCCCCCCCAGTAGCAGGTTGTTTAAACTCTAGATACGCAAAGCCTAATTTATCCTGTCAGTTTTGTGAACCACCAAAAATTGGCTTGTGCCCTATTGGTGGACCATGGACCTACAGTTTGGGAACCACTGTCTCAAATAATAAGTAGTAATACTGGTTGTCCCTTGTTATCTGCGGGGGTTCCGTTCCTGAAATTCCAGATACAGAAATCTGCAGGTATTCAAACCCTTCCTCCGAAGCTGACCTGAGCTGTCCTTCAGTCAGGTCTGGAGGGTTTTCTGAGGCCTGCAGAGGCGACCCACTATGGATGAAAACCTGCTACTTCTGGTTTTTGGGAAAAACTGGAAATGAGGGTTTTATGCCTTTATAAGGCATCTGAGGCCCAGGGAAGCCACGGGGAATGTTCCTGCCTCTCCTGAAAGATAGTTGGAGACACTTCATGAACAGGCCACGTCTCTTGTGCCCCAGAAGGTTCTCTGCCGTGGTACCGCAAAGCCAAAGAGCACCGGTCCTGCCATTGCCCATTTGCTGTTGCGAGTGAGAAGAAATGTCAAGGGGCTGGCATTAGACAGTGGCATCTTCCTCCACTGCACTGAAACGTGAGTCACGTTACTATGCCATAAATGCAGTGGTGGACAAGTGAAGTGCTTTTCGTGAGTGACTTAATTGCTTTTTGCATGTCTTGTCCTAAATCAAACAGGAAAAAAAGCCCTCCACTGAGTACAAAAGAGTTTTAAAATGTGAAAATGGCTTTCTACTCCAAGTTAACAGTTATGGGACACTCCAAACTATAAGAAATCCGTAGGGTTGCTTGGGAAAATGTCCTAGACATTTCATGTTCATGCTACTTGTGCTAATCTCTGACTTTTGTGGTACTGCAAGTTGTACTAAAATCACTGTTTGTTTCTTCAAAGGAAAAGTAGCAAATTAACAGATGAAAGGAACTCCGTGTTAAAAGTTGGAGATCTTTTGAGTTTCCTAGAAAAGCTGTCTGAATTTGTTTGGGCAATTAATTGTGTCCTCTTTTGTGACCTCTCTGCCCTTCAACTTGAACTGTATGACAAAGTGGAAGAATTCTAAATATGTTATCAATATGTAAAGCATCATCAGTCATAGGTTTGAGGCAACACCCAAGAACGTGATTAAATAAAGATGCACACAAAAGCGGTGGGTGAACTTTGTCCGCCAAAGGGGAGGTATTTTGAAGCAATCCATCTTTATGTCAGTAAATTGCTTACTAATGTGTTGACTTAAAAGTAAAATGAAAAGGCTGGAATTTACAGCGTATCAATGAATCAGCTGATAAGCTTTTACTAGTTTAATATCCTCCTAGTCTTGCTGCCTGGAGCCACATCAAGTTAGCAACAGAATGTTTGCCATCTCTATGTGATAAAGGAAGTCAAATGGCTAAACAAACTCCCAGACCATTATGCTGTTTGGGGAGATTTAAATTAAAATCTTTGGGAAGGGATCGAGGGGTGGGCAGAAGGATACTGGGGGGAAACCGCTCCATTTTACAAATTCCGTGCTTGGCTTCCTAAACAATGGTCTGAATTTTTTGCTAGGTTGAAGATAATACATTTGAAAAGATTTAATTACAGCAATAAAAAATATACTTCAGCAAGATGACACATACAAGCCTGGTTTATAGATAAGGATCAAAGAAATTCACTACCAAACACACCACATTCTAGGCAACACTTCTCTTGCTTGTATACATTGGTGTTAAAAATTAGCATACCTTGGTTGCAGTAACCTTTTGCTGTCCCTTTCATCTAAATTAGTAAGATCTTGAATACATTAATGGAAAAGGGCTACCGTACCATTGGCAAACAAATAAAATCCACTCTATTGAACAATGAGGTTTCAAATACAGGGTCTAACTTTGCGGGATTTCTTTACCAGTACACAAACTGGGGTTCGTGCCAAAGGAAGTGGATGTATTTTAATACATCTCAGTCAGGCACCTCCTTGGTGTTTTTTTTTTGTTGTTGTTCTATTGTCATTTGGGATGATTAAAAAACCTCCAGTTTAGAAAGGAACAAAACATTGTGGAAAGCAGCCCAAGTCTCATACAAAGCCAATATAAAAGCTGCAACCACAGAAAATGGGCAGAGCCAACCGCAACTTTCATAATTAATATATTTTTCTATTCTGTGTTCCTCTTCCACTTAGTCTGAAGCATAAGAGACACAGAGAAAACCATTTTATTCAGCTGCTCCAACTATCAAAGCCATGTCATCCTTTCTGCAAACTAACTTTGATGTTTCCAAATCTTCAGGAGGAGCTCATATAGAAATAGTATGAGCCGCAATGATGACACTGGGAGAAAGGTGCTCTTATGCTCTTCATCTGGCCCATACTTTTGATCCTGGGCAGGAATGGTATACCTGCCTCCATGAAGCAACAGAGAGGTATCAGGCAGTATAGTAATGTCCATAATGTAGGAGACACATTACTAGAGCGTCTAGTGCTGTCTCAAAGTTCTCTTTCGGAGACACTGTTAAGGGTATGGCAGGAAACTGGTGGTGTTTGGCCCCCTATATCCCAGAATGCACTGCTCCCAATGGCTAAAACAGCTGTCAATCATGCCTCAACAAAGGAAGACTGTAACAAACCAGTGCTGTAGAAAACAGTGTTATGACAGATATTAGTTTTTGCCCAAGTCTTGTGCAGAAAGTGACACCTGAACCGGGAAGCTTCCTTCGGTAGGAGCAGTGCCTGCACTCTGGATCACAGCCCGGTATGTGATCTGTCCCCTGAATTCACAAGCTTTGAGTCAACCTACTCTCCTCGGCAGCCAACAAGTACTGGTAATTAACTTTAATTTCAAATGGTTGCACAGATTTTCTTTTAGGATAAAGACGAAAGGTCTGATTAACATGTTACCTTTTTGACATGCTAAAGTCTCCTTGAGGTCGTTTTATGGTATCAGTGGCATGCGATAAATCTGTGGCTTGAACGTGCCCTCGCATGGCGAGAGCTGGTATTTGTTTTGACAGAGCAAAGCATTGAAGGCAGTGGTTTCTCACGAGGTGAGGGAGTATCTAATGATACCACCAGTTGTTACTTCTGCAGTGGTCTTAACAGGGAGCTACAAGACCACCTCAGAGAGCCAAGAGCATCAAAAAGCAACATGAACCAAGAGCACTGGAAGAGAAGAATAGCTGGTCAAGGGCAATCGATTATTCTTGTCCAGGAACATTTCCTGCACCAGTTTTATTACAGAGGTTAAAGCATGTTTGGGTTCCTTATGTCTACTTAGTGTGCCTCTCACTCTGGAATGAACACCATCCTCACACATAGCAAAGAGGCTCTCTGGAGGTTGGTAAGAAACTGCACCACCAGGGCACTGAAAGAAAGTGGTTGTGTCTTAACAACTAAACTTACTGGAAAATACAGGGGGCCCACGTTATCTGTGGGTTTGGCATCAGAAAGCTGTCTGGAGTCATTTCAAGACAACTTTTGGTTTTCAGAGAAAAACTAGAAGTCCCCTTTAAACTGCTCCAGGCGGCATTATGAGGCCCGCAGAGGCCATGCTCAGGTGTGCGCAGCCTCTGCAAGCCTCAAAGACCTCCAGACTCTCTGGTCAGGTTTTGTGTGTGTGTGAGTGTGATAAGTGGGATAAACATTTTTCAAATAAGCAAGAAGGTCCACATTAAAACCAAAACACATTCTGAAGCACATTAATGCTACACAGAAGGGGAAAAAACCTGCAAGGGAATGCTTACATGCTAATTTGGTTTTTATTTTCACATACAGAACTCCAGCTAATTAGTTATTGACTTTATAAAAATATTAATGATTTATATAAGAAACAAGTCTCAGATGTTTGTAGACTCCAATTTTAAAAGTCTTTTATTCCAAATAACTTGCTGGATTTTTTTGTTGCCTGTTTGATATTATTAGAAAGGGAGGAAGGTAAAGATTGCAATTAGGAGTTAAGAATCGTCACACGTACCTTTTCTTCAAAGAATTTCTTTCTTAACTTGGGGTCTTTGGGAGGCACTGTTTTTCTCAGGTTTTTATACCACTTTCTAACAATATAGCCTCGCCACACGGCTTGGATTCTGTAGGATGGAAAGTTACAGCTCTTTCACAAACCCAAACATCCAGAACACAGTCTAGAAATACATTTTTGGGAGCAAAGAGGGCACTTGCCCCGTGCGGTAGTAACAGCTGCACCCCCAATTTGGGAAGAGCAACTGAGATAGGAAAAGGAGCGTTTCTGTGACGAGTGGCTGCTTTGCAAGAGCAGCTCCCATCAGACGCAAACTTGGGCCTGCTGGGCGCAGCAAATACATAATGTGGCCACCAGGCACGCTTCATTATGTTGTAAGCGGCCTTGAGTGCCCACAGGGCAGAAAGGCGGGATATTAAATAAATAAATTTGCACTAACTCTTCTGTTTTCCAGTACTGCAGAAACATGACAGGCGCTTCTCTCATTAACACAGTGATGAAGAAGAGTTAAAGCTTAAAGAGTTGAAGCTTAAAGAGTTGAAGCTACCGGATTCTATATGTTGGTGGATTCTGGATTTTTTAACATATCGTTCTCAAAGGGTTAGGATGAATGAACATATCTCTTCTGTAAAGATTCTTAATACTGGCACTCCTCAAGGATGTGTATTGAGTCCACTTTTATTCACCATTTATACATCTGATTGCACCTCTATCCATCTGAGCAACAAGATTATCAAGTTTGCAGATGATACAACGCTGGTGGGGCTCATTTCTGATAATGATGAGTCTGCCTATAGGGATGAAGTTCATCAGTTGTCCCTCTGGTGCAAAGCAAATAATCTTATTTTTAATATAAGTAAGACAAAGGAATTTATAGTGGATTACAGGAAGAGCAGTTCGGACATCCAACCATTGTATATTGAAGGTGGTTTGGTAGAACAGGTGGCGGAATGTAAGTTTCTAGGTATTACCTTGAAACAAGATTTAACATGGGGTGCAAACACCTTAGCCCTAGAAAAAAAGGCCCAACAACGTTTGTATTTTCTGAGACTTTTAAGACTACAACAACTGTCGGAGAGTCTACTAGTTGCCTTTTATCGAAGCTCTATTGAGAGCATCTTATTGCCTCTGTGTGTGGTTTATGAGTTGCACAGGGGCAGAGAAAAAGGCACTCCAAAGAGTGATATAGAGGGCACAAAAGATCATTGGCTGCCCTCTTCCCTCACTGGAGGATTTGTATAACATGGGATGTAGTAGGAAGATACAAAAAATCTTGAGAGATTCCTCACATCCGGGTCACTCGATGTTTGAGATTCTACCGTCGGGAAGAAGATACAGAGTGTTGAAAGCTAGGACAAGTAGGTTTAAACATAGTTTTTACCCAAGTGCTGTGATCAGGCTAAATGCAGGGGTTTGAATCTGGTGGTCTTAATAATGTATACTGTATGGTACTTATATTTATATTTTTAATGTTGTTTTTAAATGTTATTTGTATATGTTATTTGGTGTTGTCCAGTGTAAGATGTGAAGAGCACCTCATTTCGTTGTTCTCATACCGTGAGTACAATGACAAATAAATTTCTATCTATCTAAGAACCATTTGGCATGTCTGGCATGTCAAAAATTCAGAAAATACCTAAGTTGACTCTGCTGGCGTATCAACTCCCCCCCCCCCCGCAAAAGAGAAACAATTCTTTACATATTCATTTATTTTAAAAATACAGTCCAATCATGTGTGGTTTTAGAAAAAGAAACATTAAATAATTCCAAAAATACCAAGTAAGCAAAAGAACTCAGTTTTTGTCAAGTGCTGGTGAACGCTGGTGTGTCCCCCAAAATGTCGTGGTGTGCCACGTTTGTACCTGCGTGTCACGGGCTCGGCATCACTGCGTTAACAGGTAATTCTAGGCTGAGACAAGACGCTTCCCACTTTCAAGATTTCACATCAATTATGACTCGAGGAGTCAGTGACTGAAGACTTCTGAGATGCTATAAATCCTGTCAAAGGCTCCAGCAGTCGTTTGTGCTAACCTCAGTCTGGGGCCAAACCAAACATTTCCCGTTTCTGGCTGGCCGGCCAGGGAGTTGGGCAGGTGTAAATCGGATTTGTTTTCTTTCGTTTAGATGTGCAGGCATGTCCATTTTTTTTAAAAGACCATGAACTGGCAGGAGACCATCCAGGCTCCAATCACTGGATGCTGATGGTCATCCCACTAGTTACTGTACCCACAACTGGGAAACTAAGGCAGAACCCAGCAGGGTCCTCTACTGGCTCTACTGTGCCTGGATTCTACAGAGAGCTGTAAAATTCCCCCTCAGGGTGAAACCTGTGTGAGCTCATTCAGTTAGGCCCAGTTTGAATCCCCGCCCCTTTTTTGAGTTTGAGCACTCCAGGGTGAACCCTCACCAACTTGGGGCCTGAGCTGCGTCTGGCAGTGGAACCCTAGTCAGATAAGGGAATGTCTGTTGCAATGCCCTTACCCCACGGATGCATGTTACATGTGCTTTGAAAAGCACTGCTGGTGGCAGAGCGCAGACTTTTCAGTACATGCTTTTCAGCCCAATCAGTTTTGTCATCTGCCACCGATCCTTACCTTGTAGCACATTTTACTTTAAATAGACGTGCTCCGTCATGAATTACTCTGGTCTGGTACTGGATCTTTCTACACATTGGACAGGTCTTTTTACCTGCAAATCTTTCAAAAGCTTTCAGGCATGCCTAGAAAAATAACATTAGGTTTTCGTTTTATGTTTGCTTGAGATCAACACTCTTCCCCCCCCACCTCACCCCAGCTTTTTCACAGGTGTATGATATGTCACGCTGGCACATCTGGAAAGATATTATCTCAAAGTCATGGAGTCGGGTCGTGGAAAGGAGAGGACTTCCTACGGCTTCTGACTTAGCCCCCCCCTTGCTTGCATGCCCTTCCGGAGCTGGAGAACAAGCTGGAGCACTGTGCTGAGATGTGGCTCAGGCTGCCAGCTCTGAGGGTCCATCATCCATGGGGTTTGCAATCTGTGGATTTGAGTCAACGCGGATCACACAGCTCCCCTTGAGGGCCTCAGAGAACCTCCAGGATGTGCCTAGAAGCCGAGCAAGTCCTCCCTGTGCCTCAGAAGGCCTGCCAGAGTCTTCTGAAGAGCACTTCCAGTTTGCGGGGCTAGGCCTCTCCACTGTTTTGGTTATCAGGGAAATTGGTATTCATGGGGGCTCCGGAAAGAGATCCCCACGGCTGGAGAGCCCACTGTATTCCTTGTATTTCTGTCCGCCTTTCCCCCACTTACATGGGTGACAAACAAGAAGCCCTGTTCAAAAACTTAATTTCTAGAAACCAGCACAGAAAACAAAGCTATCAGCACATATAAAAACCACAATGGGACAGCAATAAAATTAAGCAAATTAGGAGCATTTTTTTTCACTAAATAGGTAGCTTTGCTCCTTCTTGTAAAGGTTTGTATTATTATGCAAGAATTTTAAAAACTCTTAATAATAAACCGTCTTAGGTTGCAATCCTATGCACACTTTTTTGAGTGGCAAGACTCATTAAACACAGTGTAGTGGGACTTCTGAGCAGACGTGCCTAGCATGGTGCTGTTTATTGAGCTGTATCTGATGTTATGAAATACATGCAGTTCAACCTTGTCAATCAAGATGCTTGTTTGGATGGCTTTTAATGATAAACAGGACTGCTTGCAGCCTACCCACACTCACCTGAGAGTAAGCCTCACTGACTATAGATATGCACTGGACTGGGCTCCAAGTCTGTTTATATGTGCTTAATGTTCACTGACACGACTGGGACTTGAGGGCAGCATTACAGGCTGTTCTAGCATCTAAATGCTGATGGTGCCCTGTACTCAGAACAAGATACAGGCTGTCCTCAGAAAGTATCCCAAAATGTATGCTTTTAACTATGAAGGTCAGGAAGACAAATACATAAGTGTCCATGACTTCTAATTATACAGCATGCAAGATTGATACGTTGCCCATATCAGTAGTTTACTCACTTTGTGAAACACATGAGAACACGAGAGCAACACCTGTTCAGAAAGAAGAGAACACTTTGAAACTTAAACTTGTTCAAAAAATGCACAACATTCTTGTAACTAGTGAACATTGCCAAAGGCATAATAGATAAACAGTGACTTTCATTGCAAAAATAGAACGTTTTAGGGTTCCACTACGATTTAAGTTTTTTAATCTAGCAAAGACTTCAAGCTGCAGATTTTCATTTATTCAACCTATTTACAGAACGTCTCCCATCCTACAGGATGACCATACCTGCGGCTGAAGGGCAAATTCTTCTCTGCAGATGGCGCAAGGCTGCACAGAGTCGCCCTGCTGGATGGATCGCTGCTTCACGTGCTCCCACTCATCTGCTGTCAGCGGCAGGGCGGGAGGCTCGACCAAGCCAAATCTCTGGGCTGCAGGAAAAGCCCAGCAGAAGGTTTTATGCACTTTTAAGAAGTTGTGGGAGCTTAGAGTAGCAGGAGGCTGAGCTTTGAGGGGTTTTTTGTTGCTCCTCTGCCACCAAGAGTTCGAGGGCAATGGTCGGATGAAACTAAAGGAATGAATGTCAACCCATGAACAGAATCAATGGCCCCAGGAAATGGCTTCAAGTGCAGTCAAAATTTGAATTCTGATGGGGAGGGCTCAGGAGGAAGCACACAGGCTGGGGTCCTTGGACTGGTAGCACAAAAGCTTTGGGTCCCACACAACAGTGCCACACTCAGTTACGTGTGCTGTTACAGATTCAAGCTACAAGAATTCTACATGCTGCTGTACAGAACGTATGTAAACATCTACCCTTCAGTGAAGAATGCATTTGTTTTATTTATCCTTTCTCTGAACAAGTGAAGCTGTTGTGTCATCTGAGAGAAGAATTTAACAGGTAGGCTGTACTTTTCTCAGGCAAGTGGCACTTCAGACAACTCTTTCACCCAAGTCACCAGCTGAGATACTATGTACAAAGCTGGGCAGCCCTTTGCAAAATCCAAAATAAAAATGAAAGGAATCAGAACTTCTGATTTAAAATCCTATTCCTTTACTTATCTTTGCATTTATGTCCTGCAGCACATAAACTATCCCACGTGCTATGCTTTTCGCAGAGGAAGGGTGTAGCCCGGGGTGGCGTGAGCCATGGGCGCTGGCAACGGCGGGGCGCCATTGCACTGAGTCTGCGGACTAACCCGCGCACTGTCTGGCCCTCCCGCCCTCCCTGGCATCCATTCTGCTCCAAAATGGAGCTATTCCGGGCCCAGGGAGGCATGGCTGGGCGATGCACGGGGGCAGGGCGATGTGCTGGGGGCGCAGTTTCATTGCCCTGCCATGGGCGCACTCGGGGCTCCGTTCGTCCCTGCTTTTTAGCGACATGCATTGATAATATATGAATGTAGACTGGTCAATCCAATCCTTGTAAATGTTTCACAAACTGGCATGAGCCAATTCAACAAAGTGAAGGGCTTGTTAATTCTCTGTCACTTCTGAAAGATCTAGCACAGTGGATCCCAAATCTTTTAGCAGCAGGACCCACCTAAATAAACGTTTCACTCTACCAGCTGCTCAAACATCTGTGGCTATAAATGGGGATTGGGCAGCTGTCCCCCACCCCCCACCCCCAAGTGGCAGATTGTTTAACCATAGCCTAACCCCCATAGCCTAAGTTTCCCTGTCAATTTCACAAACTACCAATAATTGCATCATGACCCACTGGTGGGCCATAGACCCACAGTTTGGGAACCACAGATCTAGCAGATTTCAACATGTTCAGAGGCAGCATCCTTCTGAATGCAGGACATGCAGGACAAACACAGGAAGGTTGTTGCCTTCATTTATCCCCTCTACCCCTCCCAGACATCCAGGAGTGGTCAGCCAAAATCCAGACTCGTGGACCTGCTTGTAAGAGACAGCCAAGCTCTTACAAGCTTATGCTACGTTGCAACGTAGAAAACAGCGTCTACTTAAGATAGTGGTGTTAGTCTTCCTAAGAAGCAAAACTCTACACATTGGAATATGATAATGAGTTACCTAATGTTAAAGGTTGAGGACAAGGATCAAGAACGTATTCCTTTTCGGGATCTTCATGTTTTCTTTGGCCACTGCTTGGTTTTCTTAATCCAGTGTCTACTACTGCTCTGATTCTCTTTTTGTTCACAGGTCTGTTCTTTTTACTCAAGTCCTTTGATTTAAAAGGATCTGCTAATGAGAGATTCTGGAGCTGAAGATTATGTAAAATGTGATCTTGCAGTGCCACAGCGGTAAGTGCTACAGACTCTCGTTTGGAGGAACTCCCCTAAATAAAGTTTCACAATTATAATTATAAATTGCTTCTGAATGTGTACGTTATGTACAGCATATTGACAACAAAAGAAATTCAGCCCTTAGCCAATGATGTGTTTTTTTTTAACTTGAGAGGCTTTATACCTATACAACTCCCATGCTTGAAGTCTTGCTAATATACAATTACCATAATATGAAACCTAAGATTGATGTTTGACACATCCTACCTTTAACTTATTTAAAGGCAAAAGAAATCTTTGATTTATCATTTATATTAAATAAAATAGCAGCAATTTTTAAACTTTTAATTACTGAACCCATAATTATTATGTGCAATAAACTCATTATGAACTATAAAAGTTCGACATGCCTAAACATATTTTGTTTCAATGTAATTAAAAACAAAACCTAAGGCTACTCTTGCTTTCCAAAGTAACTGCACATTAAAAAAAAAAAGTTGATGGATATTTTATATCCATTGTGAGCCTATTTAAATTGCCACACTTTAAAGGCTACGTCTTTTAGGATGGTTTACAACCAGGAGATCTGTGCACCTTGTAAAAGTTCCTTTGCATCATGGAACTGGAGGCAGTGCTGGTGTGTCCTTATCTTCAGTGCAGAACAAGGTTCCACTGATCTGAAATGTCGATAGCATGAACTGTCAAATCCTTGTAGCCCTATAACAACAAATACAAAACATGGGAGAAGTAATTGGTACGGCAGTCAAAAAATAGGCGTATATGTAACACATTGGCAGGTGCTGATGTTGCCAGAGTGCCACAGCACAGAAGCCAAGTGGGACAGATCAGCTTATTATGCTTTGAGTCGATTCCAACATCAGAGCAGACGTATATTGTTCTGCAAGAAAGATGCCAACAAATGGTGGCCAAAAAGCCTTGAGGAGATCAGGCTCTACGGAGGATGTCAATGATCTCGTCACTCCTCACTTTGATTCTGCCGATTGCTTGGCCAACCAGGATTGTAAAGACTCTCAAAATGAAAAGGGTGCCCTGGCCACAGCTTGAGCTATATTGAAGGAATGTTTAGTTTCAAGTAGCCTACATGGTGCATTGCACAGAAAAGACACCATCAACCACAGGTTCCCCTAATACAGTAGTCATGTTCTGAATACTATGGGAAAAGAAATTGGATCCTCTTCACAATTAGAGCATTCATGGTAAATCCTATTCATGTTCATCCCTAACCATCTCCCACCCTAACCTCTGCACTCATTAATAATTATATTAGTATTATCCCCAACTTGCCCAACTCTTTGCTGTGACTAAAAAATTCTTCTTCTCCTCTCTCATGTGCACGTTGTGTGGATGTGTAGCATGATACTCCCTAGCCTACAACCACAGCTATTTCCATTCCATTTGGATCGCTATAACTGATTCTAAGACTCTCCATAGACTCATGTAACAGATTTTCCAACAAGATCAGTTACTGCACTTAGTATCTTGCGGGAAGAGGTTCCCTATAGGGAGCATTAAAACACCATAATAACCTCCTATTATTGTGCTGTTTTTAAAGCACATGTAGGACAGCAGCTTAAACTACTTTAGAATGCTCCCCCATGAGGGCAAAAGAACCCTGCAAGTGGAAAACTAGCACATCAGGCAGTCCTGCCATTGGGCTCGCGGGGCTGGTTTGCCACGTGCAGTCCCGCCTTAGGATGCAACCCTATCCGCCCGCCCCCCCGACGTTTGTCTGCCACTGTGCAGCGGCTTCAGCCTGCGCGCTCCTCGGGGCAGGGACTTGTCCCCTGCTGCTCTGCAGGCCCCGGGAGGGGGGGGCAGCACCAGGCGCCGCTACCAAGCCGCCCCGCCCGGAGAGGAGCCCTCAACGCACCAACGTCCTCTTCTCCGCTCTGCCGCCACCAACCGCCCCCGCCCGCCCCGGCAGGACACGCAGCAGGTTGCTTGGCAACCAGGCTCACGCGCACGCGCCGGACGAAGCCGCTCCCGCGAGAGTACTGGAAGGCGGGGAGGCCGGCCGTCAGGGCGCAGGCGCAAGGCTTCCGCGCGCTTTCGGTGCCGGGCGCGAGGCTGTGGCTTGCGGGCGGCGGTGGACGACGACGACGACGACGCCCTCGTTGCCCGCCGCGTCTCGTGGGGCTTCCGCCCGTGAGGAGACGAGGGGGGGGGCAGCTCGGCCTCGCCTTCCGGCCTCCGGGGGAGCGCGTGCGCACGTGCAGACTCGCGCGTGGGGAGGCGAAGGGCTGCCTCGGACGCGGCTTCCTCGCACGGCCTCAGCTGGAGCGCCGCGTGCAGCGCTGGGCGTCGCACCTCAGAAGGACGAAGCGGAGCCGGAAAGGGGGCGCGGCGACAGCGGTTCCGGGGCTGGGCGCCTCCCTGGGCAGCGAGGCGGCGGCGGCCTCAGGGGCGCTTCAGTCTGGACAGAGGCGGCGCCGGCGTGATGGGGAAGTCGGGAGCTGCGCTCGGAGCCTCCCGCGCGCCGAGGACTCGCGCCCTGACGAGGCTGCAGGAGCCCGAAACGCCTCCGCGGGCCAGACGGCAGCAGTGGCCGAGCCCGTTTCCCTGAGCGACGCAGCGCCCAAGCGCCACCCGCCCGGGCCGCGGAGGCTCCGCACGTGCCAGGAGTCACTGCCGGATTCGGGGCAGGGGTGGCCGGTGCCGCCCCCTCTCCCAGGGCATCTGCGCCCCTGGCCTCCCCACGTCCACCACTGACTGACGTTGAGTCTTGGGAGACTTCGGACAGAAAGCGAAGATACTTCTTTACCCAGTGGATACTTGGTCCGTGGAACTCCTTGCCACGGTATGTGGTGATGGCATGTAACATCGATGCCTTTTTCATGCTCTTGTCACTGTTACCCATTTGGGTGTCTCCTGGCCTCTTGGACAGTTTTCAACCGTGTCTGTACAGGTACACACCGCAGAGCAGGGACTAGAAAGCTCACAGCCTGCGTGGCAAATGTGGGAGTGAGCACAAGGCCTTTTAGTATTCACACTACAGAAAGTAAAACAAACAAAAAAAGTCTTGGACAAAAATGTCTGGATTTCAGGATAGTCCAGAGTTAGGATATCTGGATAAGGAATAATCTACCTTTATGTGTAATTTTTTTGTTTTGATTTTAAGTAGGAATTGGGGTGGTGGTGGAGTTGTTTCATGAGTTGATAAAATGCGTGTATTTCATTTACAAATATGTGTGTTTTTATACCTGCTCTAAAATGGATTTTAAAAAGAAGAATATGCCAAAAGAGATTTTCTACTGAAAGGAAGCTCAGTTTGCTAGGCACAGTAATAGCTAATTGTTCCCCCCCCCCCATCCTGGGTTCTGAGTGCATATTTTGCAGAAAATTGCAAACAGTTTGAGTTTTGCCAGGCTTGTTACATTTTTGAAAAGGAGTCATTCCTTGAGCATGAAGTAAACTTTTAATTTTTAACATCTCAGGCTTCAGCGTTAAGACTGAAAAGAGGAGATTCTTTCTCTTGGTTAATGAAAGCAATTTCTTGTTTGCTTTGCCCTTCCAAACAAAGTGTGTTTCTCTCTCTCTCTCTCTCTCTCTCTCTCTCTCTCTCTCTCTCTCTCTCTGTGTGTGTGTGTGTGTGTGTGTGTGTGTGTGTGTGTGTGTGTGTGGTTTTTTTTTTTAAAGAGGCTTTCAACTTTGATCTGAGGCAAGGCGCACCCGGTAGCAAAGATGACAGAAGTAACAAACCAGTGCTGTCCGTTGTCACTCAGGCAAAAGTCAACAAAGGGGGAGATTTAGAGGTAGCTGCCCATATGACTTGGGAGGAGGCTTGTGCATGCTTGTGAGAAAACGCAGACCTTTGCCTTCCTTGGTTCAGACAAAGGTGTGGGGAAATTTATTAGTTGGGATTCAGTTCAGCCTGAGCAATCCAAAGGTGCCTCCTCTCGTCCAGAGACTAGCCTTTGCTTGCATTTCTAGGCAAAGAATCCCATTTAAAAGGCAGCCATGAGCGAGACTCGGTGGCACGTAGCAGCCGCTTTATTCCAACTGTCATTGCAGTGGCTCTCAGGACGTGCTTTTGCTTTAATGAGGCCAAAGTTGATGACTCTCTCCTTTTAAAAACAGCTTTGTTGGAAATAGCACTAGCTTTATTTTTTTAAAATTTTTTTCTTGATCTAAGGAATCTGGCTTACTATGAGTCAATAAGATGAGGTAATGACATCTTTGCATTAAAAGCTTCTTTGGACAAGCACTTGTTCCTTCTGGACCCTATGGTACAGTAATGCACTGGTTGCTTGTTGTAGTTGTTTTTAGATTGAGCTTTGTGCACAGGTCTGCCCACCGCAGCCTACAACAGACCCAGTAGTGCAGCTATTGAAAAAATAATGCTGCTGGCATGGGGTTTACCCATGGCATGAGGTTCTAACTGCAGTGGAAGAAATCTTCCATTAGTTGGGGAATCTTCAGAGCCGAAGAGAACATGAAACTGAGCTATGAGAGTGTAGTGGTTGAATCATTGACTCCAATTTCAGTGCAGTCCCTTTAGGATACCTGTACTCTGCTTATGGCACACTGTGTTCCTGACGTTATAGTAGGCTGATCAGGTGGTGGGGCAGGAAGGTTGGTGGAAAGAAGACCTTGCCCTTCTGGGTAAGAGATGGGATTTGACAGCTGGGCCCCTTTCAGTTCGGGGCTGATTTTGCCAGAAGGAAAGGGGGATGGGCGGGTCAGGGCACCAGTCCTCATTCTCCAATGTGGCCACCTGCAGCAAGTCCTGTTTCTTTAGCCATTCACCCGTCATTCCTGTGTTTGACCAACTGGCATCCCTCATGGAAGACCCATTGAGGGTGTGCTGCCAAAGGTGTACAGGTGTGCTGTGGGAGTTTGGTGCTCAGTAGATGAAAATATCTGTGGCTCTGTTTCTAGGACAATGAATTCTACCGTAATGAATTGTTACTTTGCTCTGCTGGCAGAAGAAGAGGGACAGTTCATTCAGTACTGTGGACTGTTGCCCTAGAAATGAAGCCACGGAATCTGGAAGAGTCTCCTGGAAGTGACATCACAAGAGGCCGAAGACCATAGAGGAGACCATAGAGGTCAGTGTGCCATGAGAAGAAAAACATGGAAAATTGCTGCCCTGTGGGCTGAGGAAAGCACATGGCTAAGTCAGGCAGGATCTGTGTCTAAAGTAACTTTCAGGATCAAGGGAGCAGGAGGCCGGCTGTTCTCACAGTAACAATGACCTGGGTCGCCACTCCAGCCTTATAAGCGCTCTGATTGGCTTCTTTGTCCAGCTGACTGACACAGAAGCCTTGACATAGCTGTTAAAGCCCAGACTTCTCACCTTGTTGACAAAGCGTGGGTGTGCAGGAGGGATGTGCTAAAGTAATGGGAGCGGGGCAATGAGGCTATGCCCATGCCTGTATAGGAAGGGAGCCTTCCAGCCACAACAGCCTTTGTGATATGGGAGCAGTGCCACATGGATGGGAGGGGCAGGAGGGGGCAGCTTTACCACAAGCAGACTGGCAGCATTAATTTGTTCTAAATGGCAATTTATCGTCAGCTTGATTTATTTATTTATTTTTGGCCCTCCTTATGAAGCTGATTAGAGACAGTAGTTTGAAGCAGGCAATTTACTTCAAAGAAGTGCGTTTGAGAGCATCTCTCGCCTGCCCTCCTTCTCTTGTTCAAAGACCACATCAGCCGTCTCCAGAATGGGAGAAAGGAAATGTTTTGAAGAGGTTAAGTGATTCCTCCCCCCCCCCCGAGACACTTCTTAATTGAGTTTAGACACATTCTGTACATTTTTACATCAGCATCAAAGGCAGCGTCTTCCCAAAGATAAGCAGCTTCTTCTCATATTTCCCATTGCATATTTTCATCAAGGCTTTAGGATTGAAAGCTACCGGATGTCATTGTTGTCAAAATAAGATTTAAAAAAAAAAGGCAAAGGTGAGCTGGAGGTGGGCTAATGCTGAACGGAGAGTGCAGGGAGGCTGTTGATTGGATGACAATGGCCATCCGTCAGCCTGTTGCTTTTCTTCTGTACCCCTTCAAAACCATTTTGATTTGCCTTTAGGTAATTCTTATAGACGTGGATCTTGGTATATTGCAGGGCACCAACAGATTGTGAAACTATTAGCTGAGGAGGAAAATGTATTGAGTCCAATGGAAATGGAACCGTGCAAGTGTTTACTCATGAGTAGGATACCATCCCTCAATCCACTTTGAATTGTAAACAGAAGGATATGCAACACCACCAGGATGATCCCAATCCTATGAATGCAACAAACTCAAGAAGCAAGTCCCTAACCCTCCACTAATCTGAGATCTATATATTGAGATCTATGGAAAGTGAGCCACATGTGCATGTTTACTCAATGGTAGTCATGCCTCTTGTCTTAGCAAAGGCCAGATGAAGGGGAACACAAGGCCGCCAGGAAGGTTCTGACATAGAGCTTAACAAACATTCCAGAAGGCACCCCCCCCCCCAGTAAAAAGTATGAGTGGCTGGTAAAGTGAAACTTGTTTAGTCCTGTAAAGTGGTATGGGTCTTGATAGATGGTCGTTTTAAAAAGTGGGTCCTGGTACCAACAAGTTTGGGAACCACTGTATTAGTGCAAGTTAAGAGACACCTCCCTGTCTGGTGAGTTCCTGGCTGGAAGGGAAATGACACACTTGGACGTCCCTTGGAATGCTTGGGCACACAACTTCAAGTCAGAATTACGCTCCTTTAAATTCCTGCTAACTCTTAGCTCTGAGGGTGAGGCCAGCGTGCTCTGCAGACCTCATTTTCCAAGGCTCAGTTGAAGTTCTTTCCCTATACAACTTCTGCTTTTCCTGGGAACTGTCTTGGCCCTTTCAGAACCTGACTGTCCTGCTGCCTGGAATTCCAACCCAAACAAATTGTAATTCACACATGACAGGAGTGCTGTTGGTTAAGAATGTGTTTAATCCTGGAGAATTAAATGCCTTACAATTGAATGCCTTACAAGGGCATTGCTGGCCTCGGGGGTGGGGGTTCAGCACACCCGATGGATAGTTCAGGTGTGGGGTGGCCCTGAATCAGTGGATTGAATAACCACAGATTTTGGTATCTGCAGGGTTTCTGGGAGTGATGCTCTGCGGATGAAGAGGAGCAATCTGTATATGCTGTATGTGTCATGGTGCCTGCCTTGAGAATGAAATGCATGACTTGACCCCCAGTAGAATAGCTATGGGGGGCAGTTTGATAAATATTGCAGGCCCTGCAACGTGCCTTGTAAGCAGCCCCTTCCACTTGCTGCCCAGAATGGCTTCTATTTGGTGGTGATTGGGGCTGCTGACACAGCGTGTTGTGGAGCCTGCAATACTTACTGTGCCTCCCCCCTGTAGCTGTGCTACTGCTTACCTCTTAGAATCCTTCTCCCTTGTTTTGTGGTGTATTTTCAGAAAAACTTCTATTCCTTTCTTTTTCTTTGCTGTAAGTTTCCTTTTAGGTCATGACTGGGCACATACGTGCATTTGTCCACTTGCCTTTTCTTTCCCTGCTGGAGTGACCTTTTCCGGCTGAAAAGGGTTTTGACTCAGGGGGCTCCGTTTCATTTACGTGACACGCGGCACTTCACTGCGGGAGAGACAAGCTGACGTTCATAAAATATCTGGTTGTTTCGGTGCCCACTGGAAATGTCACCTATTGTCTGATCTGCTGCTCTGAAACTGTCATCTTCACTTACGTTCTTTAGACACACGACACCCCCTTTATTTTGCAGGGATTTGCAAGGATGCTCCCCCTGCGCCCCCAGGTCTTGCTTTAAGAGAAGAGATTTTCTCAGTGTGTTTAGAATGTTATTTTCTCACGCATGTGGGCAGGGAGATAAAATAGAAAGGGGGAGCAATCTGCATTCATTGAGTATAAAACTGAAAGTCTAAATGAAATGATTTTTTTGTTAAGCAGTTGGCCACTTCTCCAGCGTTGTGTTCCAGAGGAAACTGGCAGCTGGCTGGGAAAAAAGAGGACTAAGAATCTGGCAGCGAGCAACTGACGAAGGAGTTCCCCTGGCATTTGTGACTCATAACTGTTCATATTTCTCCAGCTGGAGTAAAAAAACTCAGACTTATTGTTGGGAGAAAAAGGGGTAGATGAGATCACAAAAACAGCAACTCCCTCTGCAGTACTTCCCTGTACCTGTTCGGCCATATTCTGTGCCAAAACGGCAATTATTTAGAGCAGTGGTTTCCAAACTGTGGGTTGGGACCACCAGTGGGTTCCGGGCCAATTTCAAGTGGGTCGTTAAGCACCTAGGACAGCCATATTGAAAATATGGGAAGATGGGATACTGGAGGTTATTTTGTTTGTGTCAAGGTGGCTTTTTCCTTTCTGATACACTTTGCTTTGGAAGATGAATTCGAAATGAGCCTTTGGAAAAAGGTTCGGTGCCTGGAGAGGGATCACTGCTCAGTGGCAGAACACATGCTTTGCAGTTCCCCAGTTTGGCCCCCAACTTCTTAGATAGTGCCTGATATGCTCCTTTTCTGTGTGCCGAGTTTGTAAATTGGCAAATGGGTTTAAACGGTGTCCCCCACTGGGAGTTTTGCAGCCCAGTCTTATGGTGGATCTCACGATCAGTCGCCGTAAGTCTTGGACCAATGGCACAAAAGCTTTGCTTGCTGCCGCTGCCAGCGCAAACAGCTAGAGGCCCCGTGTGTGCCACAGCAGCTTGCAGATGCCCCATTGGAGCCTGTAGGTCAGGGTGGGGGAGGATGGCGAGAGCGTCAGGCAGGGGCTGGAGGAGGAGGATTGGGGGCAGCCTGGCGGGAAGCAGGATTGGGCGGCTTTGGAGGTAGAATAGGCCAATACATGTAATTTTTTATGCACGTGTAGATTGCCCTAGACTTAGGCCCACAGCCTTGAAAGGCTTTCATGTTACATTTTGCTATATGTATAAAGTATGTCACAGATTTTGTAACGATTGAAGGGAACAAATTTAAAGCCTGAGTTTTAAGTAACAAGCAGACTAACAAAGACTGCCATTGTAGCAGTTTCTTTTATGATGCCATTAAACGTACAATACCAGTATTTTAATTTCATTTTTATGATTACAATTACAGATTAACTTCATTTTATGGGACTGTATGCAGCGTGACTTTATGGACGCCTAATGGGGAAGATCAACCATTTCTCTTGTGTTTTTACACGTCTTTCCTGCTATGATCATAAGCACTCAGCTGCAGAAATGCAGCGGTAAGATAGGAACCTCAGCAGAACGAAAAATTCTTGGGAAGTACCTAGAACCATGAACGTGGTTTCCCTTGCAAATGTGGTTTGTGGAGAAAACAATGCATGCAAGATACATAGAAATGCCTCTTTAAAACCTATTTCACTCCACTTGTGGGGCTCAGGATGTTAGATCCCAAGCAAGTTAGTGCGCACTGTTGTTGAACCCTGTGTCAGCAGTTGGATTGGCTCAACTGCTTTAGCTCAGCTGATTCCATTAAGGGTGCAGTCCTAACTTGCACCCGAACAGGCAGGCCAGCAGGCCTGTGCTGTATCCAGTGCAAGTTAGGAGGCCCCTGGAGCCTCCCCATGGGGCTCCTTGGAACTGTGCCTGTGGTATAGCGGGGGCAGCTCCGAGGACGCTGCGCTGCCTGGGGACGGAGCCTTGGATGTGGCCTAATGGCCGCATCCCGGCCCCGCCCCCTCTCCAGGCTGCCATGCCCACTGGCCAACCCACCCCGTGCCCAGTTCCGCCCTTCCACCTGCCCTCCCAGAACCGTCCTTGCGCCAGCTGAGTTCGGCTGACGCAAGGGTGGCTTTCTGCCAGCGCTCTTGGCCCGACACTACTCCTAGTCTGCACCCCCACGGCAGTGCTCGGGTCAGTGCTCCCATGTCAGCACTAGTGACGTCTTTAAAGAGGTGTCCCAGTATCCTCGGTGAAGTCTGGAACGGAACCCCAGCAGATACCGTGGCCTGCCCGTATCAATACTTTTAAACAGCACAGGAACCCCCTATCAGCCTTGTTCTTGTCAGAAATGAAGGTGGTGCTTACATGTGAGTCGCCTCTGGTGCGCCAATATGGGGTAGGAAGGCAGGATAGAAATTCTATAATAATAATTGGCCACAGTTAGAATCCAGGTAGAGCGTCGTGCTTACAGCATGCCAGTAAATCTATTTACAGTTAAATTTTAGAAAGAACAGGGGGAAGAATGTTGTGATACAACATGCTGATGAAACTCAACACAGTTGACTTGTGATCAAGTTACCCCCTCCCCCAATTCCCGTTTTTTACCTTGGAGAGGGACACATGGAATCCGAAGAGGATTTTAACAGGATCCAGGAATGTAAAGCAGTGTTTGTACTAAACCAATTAAGCTGTTTGTAAACATGTCTTCTGCAACTCTTAATTTAAAGAGGACAAAGAAACCACTTTGTTGACCTGAGCTGGATTTGTGTTCATTCAAATGGGGCAGACAAGCGATAGAAGGGTTCCTCTTTTGCTACCTAATGGGTGTGCAGATTAAATCTGAAAAGGCCAGTAAAATGAGTTTTCTTCTTTAAAAATTTAAATTGCTTAAGTTCTTCCTCTTTTTCTTTCACTCAAGCACCTCTCCCTCTTTCTCTCCTCTCTCTCTCTCTCTCTCTCTCTCTTTTTTTTTTACATCCTCATCCAGCTTTGAGGGAGCTCTGTGTTCAAAGCACCTTAGCATGGAGACAAATCTTGAAAGAAGAATTTCACTTTGCGGCCGTCTTGTCACTGGTGATGAATAAGCCCTTGCTGGTTAAGTGGCAGTGACACATCATTGTGGCAGCTTCTCTGTCTCCACGGAAAGATAATTAATCTTGCTATCAACACTGTTAAACTGAAGGCCGTTTGTCAGTTGCTTGATTCCCTCAAACCACTTTGTGTAAGGTGGGAGATCTCAATGGAAAGCCCTTCTTGGTGAGAACTCTGCTTCCTGTGACTCAAACTAAAACCACTTGCTTCTTAAGCTGGCATAGAAAGAAAAGACAGAAGCTATGCAACGTTGTTGACGTGGATCTTGTAATCCCTCGAAAAGTATGCAGGCCAAGGTGGGAGCACAAAAGGAGATGTTGGTTTAAAAGCGTGTTGGAATTCCGGGATGGGGATTCTCCGTGTTTTTTTCTTCCAGCAAAAAAGAGTCAAGGAGCCTTCATTCAGGACCGTGGCATGGGGAGAGATTGGTTTTTCAAGTCCTTTCTCCGTATCATGTTTTTCTAAAGAAAATTGCCCCCACTGCTGCGGGTGGGGGAATTGAACTTAGAATCATAGCACTGGAAGGGACCTACAAGGTCATCTACTCTAACCCCCTGCCTGTAGCAGGAAATCCTCCTACAGCATCTCCAGCAGGTGCCTGTTAAGCCTCTGCTTGAAAGTCTCCAGTGTGGGAGAATCTACCACCTCCCTCAGCAATCTGTTCCACCTCACCTGTACCACATCCACTGTTGATACAGGAGAAAGCATGGGTTGACCCAGACATGGAATTCTAACATACATTCAAAATAACGCTGATTTTTAAAAACTTCCTCGGTGCTGGAATCTTGATGTTTTTCAGGTGTCTTCTCACAGTTTTTTGGGGGAGGAAAGTTCCCCTTGAGCATTGTGGGTTGGGGCTGCGGCAAAGTCCCCCCTCCTCCATGCCACAGTTCCGCTCTAGATAGCACCCCCAGCCCTGAAGCTGCTCTTTGGTAAGCAAATCTTCAGCATGTTGCACTGCCTTTATTAGAAAAAGTGGTTTGGCCCTCAGAAATTTGGGTTTGCTCCGTTTGAGAGGAGCTCCGTTTCTCAGAACAGACATCTATTTTAGTGGCTTGCAGATGTCAGCAGCTGGCATAGAAGAATATTGTGTTTGCCAGGCTTCGCTGTTACAATTTAGTGTCTTTTTTCCTTTATTGTAAAGGCCAAAAATTAATCAATATTTAGGAAAATCCAATTTTTCCAAAAATACGCAGTGATAAAGTACTAAAAGAAAAGACTGGAAACTTACTCCCCCCTCCCCCAGTGGTCTTTTCATTTATGTTGCTGATATATAAATTTTTAAATATCCCCTCTTTATATGAAAGGTCTTCTGATTGAAGATCAAAAGTGCTCACACTCGGTGACCTGGCTCAGTGCCAGCTTGGTAATTATGCTCTGCCACTCCTGTAGCTTCATTATTTAGAGAGATTGTTCTTCGCATGGCACCCCAAATGATCAGAATTGCCTTCCTGCCAAAAGCTTTTTATTACCTTCGACAAGCTCTTCCTGACACCTGCTTTTGACTTCTGAAATGCCCATAGAGCTGATTCAAACATTCGGAAATGGCATGTTGGTATGTCCTTTGGGAACCGCTTTTAGAAGGCAGGTGGGCGATTGCAAGATGTCCCAACTTCCTGGATTTGGAAAGCAAACATCTGAAGAAGAATGTTAAAGTAGGACTATTTTCCCGTGATAAGCTAGCTTTAAGTGTGCAGGGAGTTTTGAATGTGTGAATGCATTTAAATACAAGCTTCTTCCCCATACCTACAATCATGATGTGAGCTGCAGCTTGTCTATCCATTTCAGATAATGAATGTGTCTATGACTCAAATGTAACCTTTTTATCTGAGTGAGCATATTTAGGGTTGGATTTCCAGTTTGGCAATTGTTTTAGATATGACAGGTAACTTCTGTGTCTGGAGACCTAAGAAGAGCCCTGCTGGATCAGGCCCATCTAGTCCAGCTTCCTGTATCTCACAGTGGCCCACCAGATTCCTCAGGAAGCACATGAGACAACTAGATCCCTGTATCTCATTGCCACTCCTTTGTATCTGGCATTCTGAGGACAATATGCCTGGTATTTAGCGGAGCTAGTGTCAGATGGTATTCTGTGTGATGGTTCTGGTTGAGACTCAGTTTTTTTTTTAAAGCACTAAACAAAGTCCAGTGAAGTCCATCAGAAATCTGTCATCATCCTGTCTGTCAATCAAAGATCTGTCATCTGTTCTTTATTCAGATGTGTGCTTTGCTGCTCCGTACACATGTCAGCAGGAGCAGCCCGAGACCTCCTTCCCAGAACGGCTCCGAGGGCAAGTGGGAGGGGCTGCTGACACAGCACATGGCAGCGTCTGCAATACCTGCCGTGTTGCTGCGCTGCTGGCTCTAGGCAGAGTCCAGTTCCAGTCAGTTGTGTGGGGCCAATGGTGGGGCGGGGGGGGGAGAGGGGTTTCTCTCCTCCTTGTGGGCTTCTGGACAAGATGGCTTTTGGTCGGACCCAGCTGGGCTTTTCTGATACTGCTGTGCCAAGTGGTTCCATCCAGAAAAAAACTGGACGTCTTGCTTATGTTGTGTGTATAAACTGGGTCTTATTTAACAGGCCCTGCAAGATGAATTGGTATTTGTTTGCAGGGCCAGGCGAGTAGCAGGCTCATTTAAGTTTGTTTTTATTTCACATTATTATATCTCATATTTTATTTATCTAATACTTTTAAAAACATGTTGACAAGAGCTTCTAAAAGCAAACAGGCTACAAATGGACATAATTTAATAAATTAATAACTTTGCTGAAGGCAAATGCGGGCCTAATATTTATTAACTGCCAGACTCTTTCTTTCCATTTTCTAATTTGCTTCCTTCCCATTTATTTTGATGTCCTTCTCATAACCTTGTTTTCTCTGTATACTGTAGTGAAACATCTATTAAAGTTTGGCATGTGTGGTTCGCTACCCAGTCCTTTTCAGAGCAGGAAAAGATCTTGGGATATATTACACCACTAGTACCTGCATTTATTATTTATAGAATCAGTTTTAAGCAGTTGCATCCCATGAACTTCCAATACAGGCATTCCCCGGTATCTGCTGGGGTTCCATTCCAGACCTCCCTCCTCAAGGATACCTGAAACCGTGGATACGGGGACACTTTTTTAAAGATAGGGGAACATCAGTGGTTTTGCTGCAGCATGGTAAAAAAGGTTGTTTAAATGTTCTATCTTTTTAATAGGCGTCCCAGTATCCATGGTATCCGTGGAGAATTGAAACCGTGGATACCAAATCAGTGGATACCAGGGCACACCTGTATTTGCAAAATCATCATAGGCTTCTGATTTATGCCATTTTGCATCTTTGTGTCATCCTCTGGATGAGAGACATGAACATTATAGGATCGCAACCCATCAGTTTGAGTACCACTGGGGGATATGGAGCCACAGCTAAAAATGGCATATCTCTGGTGGGTTCTCCCCATAACAAGAAGTAACACCCTGTTCACGATGTTGTCCATTTCTCCACTCTCACCAGCGGCAGCCATTGAGGTACAGGAAATGCACAACATAATCAGAGTGGGTAAATGTTAGCTTAATGTAATGGATGGGGGCAGATTGGGCAGAAATGCTGCCTTCGGTGGCAGTCCTGTAATGTGTTGTTTCTTCCAGAGCAGAAGTAACTGTGAGGCAGGACATAAAGGCCGCAGTTCCTTTAGTGAACAACAAGGCTGGCATCAAGAAATGACTCTGGAAAGTCAGTTTTGGAAAGAAGGAAACCTACAAGGCTTGGTTCAGGCAAGTCTGTGCATCCAGCCCTTCATCCGCTCCATTATGAGACCCTTGTGGATAAAAATCTTGAGGCCTTATTCGTGTTGTGAGGTGTTTTATATGGGGTGCCAATACTGTTGGCACCCCAACAGTATTATTAGGGGAATAATAAAAGCTTCTTCAAATATGTTAAAAGCAGGAAACCTGCCAGAGAGGCAATTGGCCCTCTGGATGGTGAGGGAGGGAAAAAGGAGATAAAAGGGGACTTGGAGATAGCAGAGAAATTAAATGAATTATTTGCGTCCGTCTTCACAGCAGAAGAACTTGGGCAGATACCACAGCC
The DNA here is from genome assembly GCA_029204185.1 of Lerista edwardsae. Taxonomy (NCBI): domain Eukaryota; kingdom Metazoa; phylum Chordata; class Lepidosauria; order Squamata; family Scincidae; genus Lerista; species Lerista edwardsae. The sequence goes on along the minus strand of JAJKFI010000057.1, from coordinate 4,326,912 downwards.
CGCACAGCCCTTCCTAACTAAGGAATTAAAGCAGATAATGGTTAACAAGGAAGATGTTTTAGATCAAATTGATAAACTACGTATAAATAAGTCACCAGGGCCAGATGGTATACACCCAAGAGTTATTAAGGAACTAAAGAACGAAGTTGCTGACCTCTTAACTAGAGTATGCAACTTGTCCCTTCAAATGGCCACGGTGCCAGAGGATTGGAGGATGGCCAATGTCACACCAATCTTTAAGAAAGGGAGAAGGGGGGACCCTGGAAACTACAGGCTGGTCAGCCTAACGTCTGTTCCGGGTAAGATGGTGGAAAGCCTCATCAAAGAGAAAATCCTAAAACACATAGAGAAACAAGTACTGCTAAAGGAAAGTCAGCATGGCTTCTATAAGGGTAAGTCTTGCCTCACAAACCTTTTGGAATTCTTTGAAAAGGTCAACAGGCACGTGGATGTGGGTGAACTTGTGGATATCATATACCTGGATTTTCAGAAGGCGTTTGACACAGTCCCCCACCAAAGGCTGCTGAAGAAACTTCACAGTCAGAGAATAAGAGGGCAGGTTCTCTTATGGATCCAGAATTGGTTGAGGGCCAGGAAACAGAGTGGGGGTCAATGGGCAATTTTCACAATGGAGAGAGGTGAAAAGTGGAGTGCCCCAGGGATCTGTGTTGGGGCCCGTGCTTTTCAATTTATTCATAAATGACCTGGAGACAGGGATAAGCAGCGAGGTGGCCAAGTTTGCAGATGACACTAAACTTTTCCGGGTGGTAAAAACCAGAAAGGATTGTGAAGAGCTCCAGAAGGATCTCTCCAAGTTGGGGGAATGGGCAGCCAAATGGCAGATGCATTTCAGCGTAGACAAATGTAAAGTGATGCACATTGGGGCCAAAAACCAAAACTTCGCCTATAGGCTAATGAGTTCTGAGCTGTCTGTGACAGCTCAGGAGAGAGATCTTGGGGTGTTGGTGGACAATTCAATGAAGGTATCGACCCAGTGTGCGTCAGCAATTAAGAAGGCCATTTCCATGCTTGGGGTCATTAAAAAAGGGGTTGAGAATAAAACAGCCAATATCATGCCATTGTACAAATCGATGGTAAGGCCGCACCTGGAATATTGTGTCCAGTTCTGGTCGCTGCATCTCAAAAAGGACATAGTGGAGCTGGAAACGGTGCAGAAGAGAGCGACAAAAATGATTACGGGGCTGGGGCATTTCCCTTGTGAAGAAAGACTGCAGCGTTTGGGGCTCTTCAGCCTAGAAAAAAGGCGCCTGAGGGGGGACATGATTGAGACATACAAAATTATGCATGGAAGGGATAGAGTCAATAAAGGGATGTTCTTTTCCCTCTCTCACAACACCAGAACCAGGGGGCATCCGCTAAAACTGAGGGTTGGGAGAATTAAAACAGATAAAAGGAAGTACTTTTTTACCCAGCAGGTAGTTAATCTGTGGAACTCTTTGCCACAGGAGGTGGTGATGGCATCTGGTCTAGATGCCTTTAAGAGGGGATTGGACAGATTTCTGGAGGAAAAGTCCATTGTGGGCTATAGGCAATGATGGGTTGTAGCCTCCTTACATTAGTAGTAGGCTACTTCAGAGTACTGGGTGCAAGGGAGTGGCAACAGGATGCAAGCATCTTGTTGTCTCATGCCTCCCTGGTGCACCTGGTGGCCGCTGTGAGATACAGGAAGCTGGACTAGATGGGCCTTTGGCCTGATCCAGCAGGGCTCTTCTCAGTGCTTGGGTATCTGGCTTAGTTCTGGCATCCATTCTTGGTGACTGTCCTACCATTGTGGAATTTCCTTCCCTCAAGAACCATTAAAGCTGGCAGGTGGTGTTCCATAGCCTAGATTAAATGACTATAGGATATTGGGGGTGTTTTGTTGCCAAATCTCATTAATCTGTTCAGGAATTTACAAGGTCCTACCGCTGAAGGGAGCTGAACCATTTGCTTGACCCTGGGCTCAGAGGATTGGTGCCTGCTGAATTGCAATAAAAGATAAATCTATTGTGCCTTCCTTCTGTAGTGTGGAAGCAGGATAGTTCCACTTTCCTTTTAATAGGGGCCCTTCCTGAAACCTTGACTCATACGAATAATAAATTTTGTGCAACTCACTAGGGCTGCTTTCATGAATGAAGGTGCTGCAATCCTGCTCCTTGTTGGAAGACTCTAAATGAAATGCCATTTCAACTGTCTAGCTAGGGGGGCTGGCTGGACAATGAACTCTGCCTGCAAATAGTTGCTGTGCATTAATGATTCCTCTCTTCCCACCACCCCACCCAGTGGCCAGAGCCCTGTAAGAAAGTTGGTGATAGTGTCTGTCAGATGAGGTGGAGGATTCAAAAAGTTCCTTCCTCTCCAACAAACCAATGATTTATGCAGTTGCTCCTTTTCTGACTGGGTGCTGCACACGCCCAGCCCTGGGAGTTGCACAAAGGCACAATAGGATCAGAACCCATGCACTTGTAGGACATTGATTAATTGCGAATCCATGGATATGTCTAACTGGCTAGACGGTGGTGGTGAATATTTATATACTGTTTTTCAACTGTCTCATACATGCATGCCCCAACACCTCCAGAATCTTAGTAGTATCAATCAAGGGTGCAATCCTAACCTGGAGTTAAGCTGGCACAAATTCCTTGTGCCAGCCCAATGAGTCATTTGGCCTTCCCTAGTTCAGTTCTGTTTTCAAACGTGTTCCATCCTCCCCAGGATGTGTTTGCAGGCGGTGTTTGCAGCACCTCCAAGGGTGCTGCAAACACACTTTATGGCATGTTACAAACATAGCACCCGTGGAGTTGGGGAGGATGGAACAAGTTTGAAAACTTGGGAAGGCCAAATGACTCATTGCATGCACATGTATTTGAGGAGTCCCTGTTTAAATGGGAAAAGCCACTTTTTGGAGGGGGACGACTACTAGTGAATCAGCAGGTAGGGAAGCATTTAATTACTGGGGAGTATGACTCTGAAGAATTGCTTCTTTGAGGTTGTGAATTGCCGTTTTGATTTGGCAGTCTTTTCAGCATGCACGCATGTCCTGCAGAAGGCTAGGCTGACTTGTTGGTAGGATCTTTTCCCATTCTGGTAGATTGTTAATGCTGCTGCCCTATATCATGACAAAAATGTGGCTGCCTCCTTAGGCATTAAACCGGCCCTGAGTTTGAATGTTTGGTTGCAAGGGTTGCAGGGCGATTCTTCAAGCCTGTCCTGCTGTTTCTGTTCTCAAAGCATTTCCTGATAGCAAATGAATGGCGCCATGTTGGCCAGAGTACACGGCATCCTTTGGCTAAAAGCTCGGCATGCTGTACCTTTCTGCATTAAAACATTCAAACGGTTTTATAGATTTAGCCTTTTTTAAAAGTACTGTTAAAATTACATACAGTACAACGAGTGCCGTAATGAAGCAGTTCTATAGGAGGCATTACTGTAGATTACTTTTATTTTATCTGTCTACCAACACCACCTCTAATTAATTCACACGAGGCTACAAATGGGCTTCTGCAATGGCTTTGGACTATGAGGATGTTTGAAGATCCAATCGATAGGCAATCAAAACACGCTGTATTAAAGCGGAATGTGGTGGTTCTGCTTTTTTTCTTTCCAAACATGAAAGGAATCAATACACTCTGGTTCAACTTAATATATACAATTGTGAAATTGATATTTAATTATAAAGCGGTAAATGAAAGTGCTTGGGACATTTAATGTAGCATATGTTAGAACTGCCATAAATAAATCTAGGAGAATGTATTCTGTGCCCTGGAGAATCCAGGGAATGATAGGGCTGTGTGTTCGTGTGTTTGTGTATAGTGGTGTTGGTTTAGAGAGTGGTCCTTCGACCCATGCCTTATTCCTGACATGAGACTCCCAGTCTTTCGTTTGTTTTTTACACTCACATAGTACTGCAATTCTCTGTATGTATATTGCATAATAATCTTCTCTTCTTGGTGGCCCATCAGCAATGTTTTTTGCAGTGGTTCTCAAACTTTTTAGCACCAGGACCCACTTATTAGAATGACAATCTGTCCTGGTGACACCGGAAGTTATGTCATCGCCAGACATGCCATCATTGAGATGCCAGAGCCTGCCACTATCCTGAGAATGCCCCAATAACTTGGGTTATTTCTCAGCCATTTTCCAATAGCAAAGTGAATCAGAAAGGAAAAAGAAAGCCTATTTCCAACCTTGACACAAGCAAAACAACCACACAGCCCTCTCCTTTCCAGCATCCCATCTTCCCAGCCACAATTTCCTCAAACAGCATTTTCTCCTGCTCCCAGTGCTACCCCTGGATGGACTGCAGGGAAGGGAGTCTCCACCCTAGGTTCAGGTTGTGGGACTCTTTCTGGGTGTGTGTGTCGTATTCCTTGGAGTATCTGAAATATAGTCACCAAGATCCCAATTGTGACTTGCCTCATGGAGCATTAAGTTTGTTTCAGCAGCCGACTGCACCGCTCCGCATGCCATCCACATCAGCAATTGTTTTTAGCAGTAGCATAGGTGGGGGGTGGCGGCATGATTGCTGCAGGCACCACAGCGTGTCGTGCAAGCGGCCCCTCCCACTTGCCATCACTGCCCGGAATGGCTCTGGCCGTGAGTGGGAGTGGCTGCTTACATGGCACATGGTGGCGCCTGCAGCACTTACGCACCACCACCCCTCTTGCTACGCAGCTGGTTTTTAGACGTTCCGTGTGCTTCAAAAGCGGTTTGCCATATGACAGGGAGGCAAACGAACCGAAGTCACGAAACAGAAGCTGAATGCTTCTTGGAGTGTAAAGAATTGTTTGGATGCTTGCCAGAGAATGTTGTCAACTCCTGCCACCTAGCCCTTGATTGATCAAAATGGATTTAAGCCATTGATGAATTGATTAAAGCATGCAGCTGTAAAATAAGTACATGTTTTGGATTAGCCGTTAGGAATAAATACCTGTTGCCCGAAAATTAGAAGCTGATTCATTAGATATATTTTCTGTAGCCCTAGTAATGTTAAGTGCATAGTCTCCCTAACATCTTATTATGAAGTTTGGTTTATAATATACGCTAGCCTGTAGGTCTCCAGAGGGTCCCTGCCAGCGCCCCTGGGGGTCAGGCCTTTATTTTATGGGCTATTAATATGCCTTTAAGCCCTTCATTGGACTGATTCACGAATCTTTCTGAACGATGTCTTACAGGGGCCTCTATAATTTTCATTGGAATTGTAGTTTATCTTTCAGATTTGCCCAGTAAATAACTGAATAAAATTTTAGAGATGGTGTCGGTTTGTTTTTAAAAAGAAAATAGCATTTTAGGGTTATGTCCCCTAAATTTGAAGAGCAACACTGTCTTCTTGGCTGTTCCCACAGGTTTTAGTGCTGAGAAGTATGAGAATGGTACCTTAGTTTTTTGTCTTGAAAAAGGGAGAAATCAAACTGATTTTTGCAGATCTCGGGAAGGTATAATATCACACATAAATTGCCCATTGCACTTCATTTACTAAGTGGTGCATTACCTCATCCTTTAGTTTAACAATGGATTTTCCATAAATCTTCATATGGTTAAACATGATAAAGTGCTCAACATATCACGCAACATGGCAGCGCTTATTAGCACTTGAGAAGTTATTGATTGCTTACCTTGATTAATCTTTTATGGGTCTCCGTAGTATTAATTCCACAACGGGAATGGGGGGGAGCAAGAGAGGCTTTGTAGTGTTAAGACTCCTCATTCATTCATACTTGCAGCTTCAGTTTCATGAAATTCTCTGACCGATGTCATTAGGCTAATTATAATACAATTTTTTGTTTTGTGTTTTCAGATTGACAGGTGAGTTAGGATTTCTAATGTGGAGAGTGGCTGCCCATCAGTAGTGTAGCTAAAACGGGCTGGAGGGGGCAAAGTAAGTATTGCAGGCGCCACAAGCCACCTTGTAAGTGGCCCTTCCCACTTGCCGTCAGAGCCATTCCGGGCAGCGACTGCCCAGAATGGCTCCGACAGCAAGTGGGAGGGGTTGCTTACATGGTGCCTTGCAGCGCCTGCAATACTTTGCCTGTCCCCGCCGCACCCTGTAGCTACACTACTGACGGGCAGTCAGTGTAGACAATCCTGAATAAGAAAAACTAAGGGCTGGACTCAGGAACAGTCGGTCTTGTGTTCCATGGAACAGAACTCACTCAGTGAATGTGCATGGCTTGTTTCTGATGCATCATGAACGTTGTTGCTGTCAGAGACGGGAATGTGATCTTTGAGGAAACAGCGTTGACATTTTGAGATCGTTGCTTTCTTTGGTTTGCTTTTGACAGCTTACTTACTCTGTGCTTTCTAGACATCTTTGCTGCATCCTGTCCTTCTGCTTACCCATCGTGATTTTCCTCAGGATGGTCATTCCTGATGATAGCGTAGAAGCAGCTTACAGATGTGAGGCTTGGAAAGGCTTCAAGGTCGCAGAGTTCCGGCAAGGAATCACTCAGACAACAGAGATTAGGGTAGCAGAAACTTCTATATTCTCAGAAGAAGGCTTCTTGCAGCAAAGAACAGGTAACAGGTACAGCAAAGCTCCTCCAACAGCAACACTTACATCTCCAGCAACTAACCACAAGTGTTTCTGGTTTTAATTAAATAGTCCCCAGCATCCAATCAGAGATCAGATGATCTCATCCCCAGGCTGAAGCTGAGTCACAATGACACAGCACTTTACTGCTGGCCTGCTAGGCCTGAATGACTCAGCACTTTACCCCCTGAGTTGGCCTAGTGTTAGTATAGGCCTTTCCCCATTCAGGCCAGTAAATTTCCAGGGACTTCCTTCAGTATCCCAACAATTCCGAGTGAGTCCAACCCAGCAAAATGGACTGCTGATATACTGGGTAATGAGGTGACATCACCCAAAGTGACGTCATTGTGACACTAGAGCCTGCTGCTTTCCTGAGAGTGCAGCAATAAATTGGATTTTTTTCAGCTATTCTCCAATAGCAATCAGAAAGGAAAAGTCTACTTACAACCTTGACACAAGCGAAACAACCACACAGCCCTCCCCCTTGCCAACATCCCATCTTCCCATATTTCAATATGGCTGCTCCAGGTGCTTCACAACCCACCTGAAATTGGCTCGTGATCCACTGGTGGGTCCAGACCCACAGTTTGGAACCATTGTGCTACAGAGTAACTTCTGCAACTCCTTATGGACAAAAAAGCCAACCACGTTCTCATTTATTTCCATGGAGTGCCATCTTTAGATGCACGTGAGCATTGCCTGTAATTAATTTGTGCAAGTAAAAAACCCACAATACTGCAAAATATTCTTCTTTTTGAGCAAATAATTCTTTTTTAAAATCTGGCTCGCCACTACCTCCATTTTAAATATCCAGATCAGAAATGAACATGTTAAATTAATTTTCACTTAAAGCTGAACCCATAATTCTCACCATACTCTGTTGATCTTAATGTTTTCCTGTCTTCTAATGGACAGTAATTGAGAGGGATCCATCATTTAAATTAGACCCTGGTGAAGAACATCACTTAGAGAAATGCCACTAAAAACTGGAATCATGAAGGTAAAAAAAATCAATCGGCTAGCTGGTTAGATTTAAAGAAAAATTCATTATGTGTGCTAATTCCAGCCTCTACATATAATTTACCTGTGTGATGATCAGTTTAATCAATTTATGAATGAAATGTTACCACTCATTTTCTCATATTACATTACAAAACCCAGTGGCATTTTGGAGACCAGCTTGTTAGTGTTCTTTAATCTGTGGCCAGTTAAATGGGATAGTTGAACCATAAAGATGTGTGAGGCTCTTGAGCTATACGTATACATGAAATACAGATTTTGGTGCAGACATTGTGGTCAAGTTATGGTTTGGCTGTTGGGACCATGCCTGGCTTCACCAAGTCTTTCTGTCTGCATAGATTCCCTCCTTCATTTCCTGGTTCATGAAACCTGTACTTTGCAATAATGTAAAGTATACTATTGCACTATTTCCAAGCCAGGAATGGCTGTGAGGGGGAGGGGCCACTTTACCCAGGAGCTCAGGCTCCTGCAAAACTTAGCATTTTGTCCCACCTCTCAGAATGGCACTGTTCTTTCTGGCCGCTTAAGTATGCGTCCTTACAGACTATGATATCAGAATTCATTAATCAGTGGCAGGCTGGCTTTGGATGAGATCAGAATGTGGGTTCATGCCAATGTTTCTTTTATCTGATTCATCAGGTGATTTTATCAGCATTTTATCAGCATGGGTGAAAAAAAGGAACAAGGTTTATAAATAGAAAGAGCACTTACTAGTTCATTCCACAACACGAATACACGAATGTAAATCTCTTGCTTAGGGCCCAACTCTGTCCAACTCTTCAGTGCCAGTGCAGCCATGCCAGCGGGGTGTGTGTGTGTGTGTGTGTGTGTGTGTGCCCTCAACCTCAGGGTTTTATTGTGGTTGCTTTGGTGCTGGAAGGTTGGATAGGATTGGGCCCCAAAGCATGGCTGGGCATAGTTTACTCTGTTCCTTAGATTAGGGTAGCAAATAATTTGGGTATTTCTGTGGCTATTGGAAATAACCCACCTTACTGCTGCATTCATCAGCAGGCTCTGGCATCACGGTTATCGCACTTCCGCCATGACATCACTTCCGGTGGGTCACGGACAGATTGTCATTCTAAAAAGTGGGTCCCGGTGCTAAAAGGTTTGAGAACCACTGCTCTACTTGTTCAATTGATTGAACAGGCAAACTTGTTTAAAATGAAAAAAAAAGCTTGCTTATTATTTTGTTGGTTGATCAGTTGAAGGAAGAGCATTCACAATACTTCCAACTGCGTGAGCACTTCTCCCCCACCTGGACATATGGCTGTCTAGGATTGGAGCCAAAAAGCTTGCAGGAAAAACCACACATGAAAAAGGGGTGCATAATATAGACTTGTTTATATGGAAATAGCAGAAGCCTGAAAGGCAAGGTGACTGCATTTAAGTGAGAGGGACTCTAGGTTCAGTGGCAGGCATGTAGAAACCTTATAGAACAATTAATGGGTTACAGTTATCAAAGTGCTACTTCCTCACCTTATACAACACTTAAGCACAGTTGACTTGGATCATGGCCAATATCTGTAAAACTCATCCAAGAGAATTCCATCGTGCTTTCCCCTCTCTCCTACCCCTTTCTTGCACATTGGCCTTTTCTAAAATTTCACAGTGAAGCCAGCTCTTCCTGCTGTGAGTTTATTTGCATGTTAATTGCAGATTAGGGCTGTAGGCCTCCCTTGAGAGTCAATGTGTATTTTTATTGATTAGTTCGCCTTCATTTAACATTTAAATGGCTATTATTTAAATTGGTGTAAGATTATAACACTGCTTATGGCTCAAGGCATTTAATTGTGATATTAACAAGTATTTTCCAAGTTTGCTCACCAGATATGCTTTTGTGTGACAGCTCAGTGACAGCTCAGGGCTGCAATTAGGTATAATTCTCTCTCTCTCTTTTTTTAAGAATCTGATATTCAGTTAAAATCTGATTTCATCATTGATGACTTACTCAGGGCAGGTTGGTAGGAGGCTTGAATTAAGAAAAAATATTGAAAGATTTGTAATTCACAGATTGTAAAATATTTCTATTCCATTTTATGTTTCTCTATTTAGGATAGTCAGATGCTGTAAAGATTTTTAGTTGATCTATCATCTGGCTCTTAATTAAAACATTTGCTTATTACTAGACCATCAATATAAGTGGGACAGGAAACACTGAAGACATAGTTTCTCCTAAGGGGGAACATACAGCATAACAAATTTAAGCTACTATGTTCTTAGAATGACAGGGCCTTCTCAATTGTGGTGCCAAAGTCAGGGACCACTTGTTTGAGAAAAGTTTCTTGGTGCCATCTTTGTTGGCTGTTTACTGTGCTGTAAAAAGCACAGCTCTTCTATAGCATGTTTTGGGAAGAATGTACAGGTGTTTCCCTGTATCCACCAAGATACGTTTCTACCCAAATGGATACAGAAGCCACAGGTGAAAGGGAACCCCCCCCCCCAGAAAAAATCCCCCCATCACGCAAATTACATATCTGCTAGTGTGTGCAAGCTTGCTGAGTTCTCGCTGGCTGACTACAGAATGGAAACAAAGGCATAGCTAAAGAAGTGTAAAAGGTAAAAGTTTCTCCATGACTGAAAGGTCTAGTTGTGACCGACTCTAGGGAGCGGTGCTCATCTCTGTTTCTAAACCGAAGAGCTGGTGTTTGTCTGAGGACAAGTTTCCTGGTTACGTGGCCAGCATGGCTATATGCCAAGGCGCACGGAACACCTCCCCACCAAAGTGGTACCTATTTATCTACTTGCATTTATATGTGCTTTCAACCTGCTAGGTTGGCAGGAGAAAGAAGTGTTGTTGTTGTTCATTCGCTAAGTCGTGTCTGACTCTTTGCGACCCCATGGACCACAGCACGCCAGGCCTCCCTGTCCTCCACTGCTTTTCTAAAGAGTCAGGTGCAATTGCTCTGGGCTGCAAGCTGAGCTTGACACTAGTGGCCAAAATTGTGAAAACTTTTATGTATGAATAATACCATCATGTTATATATCATTGGAAAGGTAATTTAATGCAGAATGCAACGCAACAAACCAGAGTGTAATATCTTTACTCTGTCAAAGTTATTGCCAAAAAACCCAGAAAATACAACTGTGATGTCATTTCCATGGCAATATTTTACCCTTTGCATTGGGCTACACTTTCATTAGCTATGCCCATGTCGGGAAACACAACCAACACAGCAACAGCCGTTTGGGGGCCGGTATATCATGGCACAGGCAGTCCGATTAGGATTGGGCTGTCTGTGTACTTTTCCCAGGGAGTAAGTTTCACTACATTCAAGTAAATGTAAAGTTTACCTTATGTCATTGCTTTGATTTTCCTTAAAGCCAGGTTGAAGAAGATATTGGTGAATTAAAAATCTTGTGCATGACTTTGTGGTTTGGGGTTGGTCTTAATAAAGGTAGTATTTAAGAGTTGTTGTATCACAACCAGTTTACAACCAGGTGTGTGTATGTATGTGTGTATGTTTTCTTATTGCAGATCATGACACTGATTAGTTGATGTGGGAGTTATTTTTTAAAAGTCAATTTACTTGCCTGTGTAGATTCATTTGCATGAACGACACAACAGGCTTATCTTGCTAATGAATGTGCTTTTATGATTGCCTTGATAGCTACAGCACTTGGCTGGAATCCCACAAGATCAGAGAGGCGAATCAGCTCTGATTAGCTGATTACTCTGGAAGGTGTACGTGGTGGAAATCGGAGGCAGCTGCCCAAAGTACATCTGCCTATCCATCCACCATGGTAACTAGTAGAGTTTTGCTTAATTAATTGTATTGTTGGTCTTAATGTTGTAAGTTGGCTGGGTGCCTTTGGGCAAAGAGGAAACTCACAAGTGCCATAAAAATAGCTTCTTTTTTTGTTAAAAACATTTGTTTTTAACAAAATTTAAATTAATTACCCCTTGGAGCATATAATGTAAAAATAATAAGTTAACACCACATCAGAAATAAATGTAGGTGAAATTTGCCATCTTTATGGTGTTCAGCTATCCCAGATTTACTAATGCAGTGTTGTTCAAACTGTGGGTCAAGGCCCACTTGGTGCCTTGCGACATGATGTCAGGTGGGTTGCAGAAAGCTGGGGGCAGCCATCTTGGAAGCTGCAGAGTTTACTCTTTGAATTTTCAACTGAGGGCTTTTTTTAAAAAAAATGGTTTTTAGTTCAGTTCTATTGCGTAATATTTTGTCCTTTATCCTGCTTTTTGTCAGGGATGTTTTATGGCTGAGCAATTGCTGCAGTCCAAGAATGCCAGTTTGCATTCCAGGAGTGTCATTTGATTACATCACACTGATGGCACTTCCTGCTTGATGATGTCACTTCTGGCTATGACATCACTTCTGGTGGGTCACAACATGAGTGACATTCTAAAAAGTGGGTCTTGGTCTGAAAAGTTCAAAGGCCACTGTACTAATGTGGAGCCGGAGCACGAGCCATGTACACTTCAATGTCTGGAACGGACAGGGCTTCCTTGAGCCCGGCTGGAATGTGAGTCAGAAGGCGCTGTAATGGTTTGGGGTGCAAGGTTTTGGGGAAGGGGGGCTCCAGACATCTCAGCTATTCCTAGCTTTCTAAAGTGTGAATAAAATTGGAGGAAACAAAATGTGTCTTTATTGATGCAAATTGACCAATTAAATAACTGGCGCAGCTCTGAGTAGACCCATTGGGGCTGCCGGGGCTTTATGCGGAGTAAGGGAACCACTGTTCTTTTGCCCCAAGGAAACTTCCGGCTGCTTCTCTGGCCCCGCAGACTACACTGGTGGCTGTTTCTGCGCCGCTGCACTCTGCAGTGCCAGACAAGCATTGGATTGGGCTCTAAGGGTGTGACCCTAACTTGTGTAGGAGCAGGCCGGCCGGCAGGCGAATCTACTTACTGTCTTTTGACCCAGTCTTGGAACATGTGGTCTGCTGGTGGTGACTGCCAAAAAACGGCCATAAAATGCACTCTGGGTACCATGCTGCTGGGGTGGCCACACCCAGCCTCCTGCCAAGGAAGGTAAGGCGGCAGGGGAAGAGGGGGAGGAACAGGGGTGGGGTGGCTCTGGAGGCGATGGTGGGCACCAGGCCCTTTTCCCTCCAGTGGCAGCCGTCACACATACATCAGGGATTTTGCTGGTCCTGGTCCAAGCAGTATAGGAGGCTTATGGAGAGGAAAGGGAATTAACTCCCCTGCCAAACCCTCCTGCTCTTGACTCCCACTGGATGATAGCGTGATGATAGCTTTTTGGCATAGCTGCACCAGTGGGGAAGGAAAGGACTGGGCTGTTTCTCTAGCCTGCTTCATTTTCCTACACAATTTGCATGCTTAGCTCTTGCTTTTACAGACATTATTTGAAAGTTGTTGTTTTGTGTCCCATTTCCACTGAGGGGGACAACATGTTAGAACGCACAAATACGTATATGAGGTTCTGTAGCATCCAGAAAAAAAGGATTGTTGTGACTTTATCCTATACGCCGAAGAAGAAGACTGTCAAAGAGAACTGCTTAGAAGGAAGGATATCAATAAACTGAGTGTGCTCCCTTCATTGCCTGTTCTGGTCTCACTTGGAGAGAGTTCTGGGAGTGATTTCCCTAGAAGCTCAAAGCAGCGTACGGTAACATAACCTTAGAACAGGTAAAATAACAAAATAGGATGGGTGGGAACATACAGCCCATCAATCCCCGCCCCTCCCCAAACATAGAAGCATCAGTCCAGGAAGACTCTTCTGTGCCTATCGAATACGAGTTTGGAGCATCGTTTACACCTGCCTAGAGAAACCTGAAAATGACAGGATCTGATGGGTCTCGTCAAGAAAGTTGTACGTTACTGCGATTTGCAACGCATCTGACTACTGATGTCAAGGCTTTGCCTGGTATCTCTAAACCAGTGACTGCCGGCCAAGGTCCAGTCTGGCATACAGCCAGCCATAGGTAGATCTGCTGTGACCCTTCCATAACTCCATGGATTCCTTACAGCTTTTGAATTAGGCTGGTTCTTGTTCAGGAAGGTGTGCAGAAAACGAGGAAATGTCTCTTGGCATAAGACTCTGGAGGGAAATGTCTGAGACGTGCCAGACTTTCTAACGAAAATGTGTATTGATAGGCACAAGGTGTCACTATGCTGCTTATGAAGGGACTCATGTTTGTGCTGAAATTTTAAACCCTGCTGAGTGGTAGCAGACCACATTGCATTATAAGTCAAATGACTAGTTCTAGAGGAGGTATGACTGTAAGCCTTCGGTGAAACAAATCAAACGTTGGAATTGTGCCACGCTTTTGTTCTGTAGCAGGAAAAGAGTTCTTGTTTGTTTAGTGTATCATTTGAAAACTAGGAAATGTAAACATGAACACGGAAGATTAATATAACATGAGCATGAATTGGAACATGAACAGGGATGATAACTTGCTGACCCCAACTGCTTTTATCGATTGTATGCTTCTGTTGTTTTATGTTTGTGTGTGCAAAATGTTGTAAGCCGCCTTGGGCATTTGCTTTGGCAAGGGAATGACAGGACAGTCATTCATTTTTAAAATACACAAATAGCGACATTATATTGTGGATGAATGTTTCGTCTGAGTTTAGCCTGAGGTGTTAATATTTGCACCAAAGATATACTTCAATTATGAGTCATAAATCCGTAATAAAAATGTCCAAGATAATGCATTAAACAAGTCAGTTTGGGGCAGGGATCAGCATATTTAAGAAGTAGTTTCAAATTATGCTAGTTGATGCTTGCTGATAAACATGTGTCTTCAGCCGCCCTAAACTGAATTTCAAACTGTTGGGCCATTCAAGTCAGGGTGGTTTCTCAGAGGCGTGGGGAGGGGGCTGCAGTGGAGAGGTGAGTGTGGTGGGCGCTGGCTGTGGCAGGGTGCAGCATCATGGAAAAAACTGCGCTTTTGGGGTCCCTGCCCTCCCTTGTGCTTGGATCACTCTTAAATGGAGCAATTCTGGGCTCAGGGAGGTGTGGCCAGGCAACGCATGGGGGCAGGGCGCAGTGACCACCCCACCCCAAGTGTGCTATGAAGTGAGAATGGCTCTGTACTCTACAGAGAAGTTGTGACTATCCTGGGCTTCAGGCTACAACTTTTCCAAACGCTTTGTGGAGGTACCAGGAGTTGAACTCGGAATCCCCTGCAAGTGGGATGTGAAGGTGGTGGACTTCCCTTGTGACTATGCACATCAGTTCTATACTATTACTGTAGAGTGTGTGTGTGTGTGTGTTTGTGTGTGTGTGTGTGTGTGTGTACACAGGTATTCCTGTACATTTAGCTGTTATGGCCAGTAGCTGTTGATAGACTATATCCTATTTTTCTGTGTTTTCTGACCTTTTTTGGAAGTCTTCTAAGGTCAGCCCATGTCCCAAGGCACTACTTTGCCCTCCATCCTGTTGTGTTGGCTTTTTGTATGGGTTTTGGGAGTGGTACTGTGGTCTTTACACCTGGGTTAACTGGGGTCCAGTTCAAGTGACTCTGGACAAGTTTCTATGGAGCAAGTATCAAGATGATTGAGTTGGACTTAGAAAACAGAAAATGGGTGTGTTCTGCAGAACATGAAGGTGTTCAAGTATTTCTGACAAATGAACTTTGTCCAGCTTAGAAAACTTTCAGCTCGCAAGGGGAATTCCAGTCATGTACAGGAAGCATTTTTCAGTAACCCACAATTCTGTTTGGTCTCGTGTAGAGCTATTTGTTTGACTGCCAACGTGTTTCATGGTGCTGTGCCAACTGTAATGTAGTTAGTGCACAATCCCAGAGGAGGAGGAGGGGGGAAAAATCCTTAGATGCGTTATGAGCTCATAGGGTGAGAAGACAAAGAGCTTTGCAAAACTGAACACTGATGGTTTCAGGTAAACAAACACACCGTTCAGTAATATGATTAAAACACCAGTGTCTTTTGGGCATGACAGGGTTACCTAACAATCCCTATTTTAATCAGTAATCGCATTCTTAAGGTTATGGCATGTTACAAGTTGCCCTTGTAAAGGAACCCATGAAAAATGCAATACTTGACTTGCATTTCAGAGTAAAGCACATCATGATAATCTGTCTACCTGCCTGTCAAATCGAGTTTCCAACATTCCATCACACTGCGGTGTGATCAAAAAAACGAGCTCGTGATGAGTTTATGCAGATGAAGGGCAGGGTTATGCATATGGGGGAAGACGCGGTTCTCAGGGCGGGAGTCACCATGGCAGGGAACAAGGTTCACCTCCATCCCAAATGCACCCCTTAACTTGTCTCCACGGACCTGAATGGTGGCCAGGAAATTACTGCTCTTTTGCACACTGTGGCAGAGATGACAAAATATGTTCCTCACCCAACAAATCAACCCTCACTGACAGGACTTCTACAAGGGTATGGTTTTTGGTATGTCTCCACATACTAAACATAGATTGCATACAGAGGTTCATCGTAACTTTTTATGTATGTATTTGGGTGCAATGCATAAGCCACCTTCACATAACTGTGTGCATTTTAGTAAGAGGTGAGTAATAGGGTGGTGCTGGAGCTTTCCAACTGGCCATGGCAGAAGTGCCCTTCAGTCGTGGCTCAGCTGTATGGCTGTGCTCAATGAATGGCCTTGCGTGAGCACCTGCAAAACTGATCCGTGTTTCCGAGTATGTTGCGGACAAATGAAACCACAGTTGTATTTGTAGTTCTGAGATTTGGATCTCAGTGTATGCTTTTCAGATTTATATGGTGGCCAATGGAATGCTTCTCAAGGTCTCTAGATGATTCATATAGCATGGAACTTAGTCATAGAATCATAGTTGGAAGGGACCTACAAGGTCATCTAGTCCAACCCCCTGCCTGTAGCAGGAAATCCTCTAGAGCATCTCGAGCAGGTGCCTGTCAAGCCTCTGCTTGAAGGTCTCCAGTGAGAGAGAATCCACCACCTCCCTTGGCAATCTATTCCACTGTCTAACTGCCCTTATCGTCAAGAAATTCTTCCTGATGTCCAGCCGGAATCTCCTCTCTTGCGGAGAGCAAGACTGTTGAACCTAGTTCTACTGTCAGAGGCAAGTGAGAACAAATTTTTCTCTTCTTCCACATGGCATCCCTTCAGATATTTGAAGAGTGATTGGGCGAACCCCGGAAGCTAGTGGAGGACAGGGAGGCCGGGCGTGCTGTGGTCCGTGGAGTCGTGAAGAGTTGGACATGACTTAGCGACTGAACAACAACATCATATCCCCTCTCAGCATTCTCTTTTCCCAGCTAAACATACCAAGTTACCTCAACCTTTCCTCATAGGACTTCTTTTCCAGACCCCTGATCATCTTCGTTGCTCTTCTCTGAACCTGCTCCAGTTTGGCTGCATCCTCCTTGAACTGAAGCAGGTTCTCAAACTAGGGTGTTGAGCTATCAAGGAATGGCTGATAGGAAGTCAAGATTGATGGTGGCCATTGACATGGTACTTTGGAGCCAAACCAGGTGACGTCCTTGGGGTCAGCCTGCATAAAATCCCACCCCTCGTTGTGGCCCTTCCAACGGTCCCTGATTTCTGAGCACTGGCCATTTGTACGAGTGTCTCCCTAGAACGTGCCTTCCTAGGTGGTTCTTTCATTTTTTTGTGCTTGCCTCTGGTAGCCGTTTTAATAAAGTGTTCACAAACGTTGGCATCCTTCTGATCTGCAGATGAGGAGGAAAGTTTAATCCAAGAGGGGGTTGCCACTATGTTGCAATCGTGGCTCTTTTCTGTGTGCCGCTGGAGCCCTGTCAATCAAGGCAGTCAATGTCTTCATTATGCTGTAGCTGCATGTCCTGCTCCAGGGGAGCACCAGCAGGTGGGGTGTTTCAACACGCCCCATAACTGCAGCAAGGGGTAGTTTGCAGCAGGATCCAGCACAGGGTTTATCTGTTGTGGAGGCCTTTTTTTCCTGGAATGTCTAAGTTGCACTTTAACTTCAGAAGCCCTCCTCCGTCCAAAAAATGCTGGCTCAAGCTCTGCTTTTACATTGGCGGCTCTTTCTGAAGTCGGGCCGTGTGCAGCTTGCATCCAAGACTGGAATGGAACTTCCAGCAAGATTTAAGGAGGCACTGAACAGCTGTTTGAGGGCTCCTCCTCCTTGTTACAGACATACCTTTTTCTCTTGTGTAAAGGTCATTGATTTCTTCCTATCTGCTAACTTCCAGCATTTGATTTGCATCCCCATCTTTTTCAAGAGATACAAAAGCAATTTAAACATTTTAGCTGAGTGATTTCTGGCCATTGATACATTTGTGCAGATCTGTGGAATGAGAGTTGTCAGCCACATCTCTCCTTGTAGCAGCCACAAATGTTGTTCTCCATATTTTTGGGGGATGCTTTTATCATCCTTGTTTTACAGATTGATGCAGACAGAGCATGCAACACCGGCAGTACAGTCAGTGGGGAGGGAGGGAGGGATGGGTGTTCAGTAGGTTTCATGTTTTACATTTGTGTTTAATGAAGACAGTCTGGTGTCTTCCCTGGGGGTGGTGCAAGGGTAATAGGCTACCTTAGAATGCCAGATGCAGGGGAGTGGCAGCGATATACAAGTATCTGGTTGTCTTGAGTACTTCCTGAGGCACCATTGTGAGATACAGGAAACTGGACTAGATCGGCCTTTGGCCTGATCCAGTGGGGCTCTTCTTAGATGAATTGTTGAGATACACAAATCTGTCAAATCAGGGCATCAGACGAGCCATTCCCTCCCAAGAGATTGAGAAAGGGGAATGCCTTTTCTACAAGTCCATCCTTTAATAAGTACTTTTATTAAGAAAAACTATAGAAAATATATTTTAAGTTACTTTTAATTGAAGATTGTCACATGATTTAATGAATCAATGGTCAATGCAGCCCTAAGCCAAGCTGATTGGAATAACATGGAGTTGAGGACAATTGAATTTAATTTAA
Source organism: Lerista edwardsae (assembly GCA_029204185.1). Lineage (NCBI taxonomy): Eukaryota > Metazoa > Chordata > Lepidosauria > Squamata > Scincidae > Lerista > Lerista edwardsae. The sequence continues at coordinate 4,308,505 of JAJKFI010000057.1, read as the reverse complement.
AAAAATAATGAAAAAGGAGATCCTTATTGGTTTCTACGCGGTAGACACTGGGGTATTTACACTACTGCAAAATTTGGCCTGATGAGTTAACATTGTTGTTTTAAATACCATAAATGCAAGTCCTTGCAAAGACCCGGAGAGTGAAACCAACTACTGTTACCTGCTTAGCAGGTTTAATATTCCAAAGCCTTGGCTGACAGCCATGGAAACAGATGAGTGAAATGAAGGAGAGAATAACTGTTACCAACTGATGCTGAAAAGCATCTGCATCATCGCTTTGCAAACTGAAAACAAAAGAGGTGCTGCTGAAGCTAGTAAAAGCGATTCATGCATTCAGTGTTCAAACCCCTGCTAACTGGGCAAGAGGCACTTTTTTCAAGTGGTGTCCTCTTATATTTAGCAGGGGGAGAGCAATTGTCCCTCTTCGCCCCAGCACAGTGTCTTTCTCGTGGCTGTTGTTGTTGTTGTTCTCCATTCTTTTAGATTGTGAGCCCTTTTGGGACAGGGAGCCATTTAACTTTAATGTTATTTGCCTGTAAACCGCTTTGTGAACTTTGTGTTGAAAAGCGGTATATAAATACTAGTGATTGATTGATTCTGGTCACCCCGTCTGGTTATTTTTGTGGCTATTGTCAAGGAGGTGGGAATTCGGGGGGGGGGGCTAAAAGCATTTACAACACCATGCAACACACACACCCCTTACAGTGGGGCTTTTTTAGATCATGGTTTCATGATTTACACTTGTGTTTAACAAAGTTAAACCCCAACCTCAGTCTGGTGTCTTCCTTGGGGGTGGTGCAAGGGTAATAGGCTACCTTAGAATGCCAGATGCAGGGGAGTAGCAGTGAGATACAAGTATCTGGTTGTCTTGCATGCTGAGATAAGCTGTACTAAATGGGCCCTTGGCCTGATCCAGCAGTTTTTCTTAGGTTCTTAATAGGGTGAAGGATACCATTCCTGCCCTGTGTTTGCTGAGCACAGGCATGGTTCGTTTTTCCTTTCTTTGTGATGCTTGAACTTGCCCCAGCCTTATGCCTTAACTCTGCACGTAGTGGAAGCTGCAGGCACCACAGCTCAGCCTTAGGGCACCAGTGTTGAATGCAGACTGGCCTAGATTCAGCCTGTGGCATCTCCTAGTAGGACTTGGAAAACTGCTGCCAGTCAGTGGGGAGCATCCTGGGCTCCATGGACCAATTACCTGAGTCAGTGTAATGCAGCGGCTTCATCTGCTCATATGACTTCACCATATTGGCACCATATTGAACTATTGGCAGGCTGGGCTGAAGCCTACCCAGTATCAAAGGACAGCAAAGGAACAGGGCCACCTTCCTCCTGCCCTGCGCCTGGTTAGCACGGAGGAGAGGCAGCTGGCGGGAAAGAAGTTTGTTGTTACTGATCCCACAGGAAGCAAAGCAGAAGAAATGGCACTTGGCTTCTGTAATCCACAGTGGCCTGATCAAAATACAAAACGGGGGAAGGAAACGGAGCATGGGGTACGGAGAGACACCTCTGTTGTCCTACTGCTCTGTCGACTTGTATGCTTGGTGGTATGTGTGTGGGAAGCTCTTCTTGTTTATTTGTATTTGTGCATTTTGATCATATTGATGTATCATTTGTATACTCTCAGGTGAGCATTTTGATTCTGTGTGTCTTGCTAGCAGTGGATCAACCCAGGACCTACTGCTTTCCTCCCCCCCCCCACTACTGTAATAAACGTACAGGTTGAGTAACCCTTATCTGGATTGCCTGGGACGGGAAGGTGTCTGGATTTTGGAATAATTGCATGAATACGATGAGAAACGCTTCCTCTTGCTCTTTCCCCTGTGACCCACGTGATGCCTGCTGGCCTCTTTGACAGATTTCAGCCATGTCTACAGGTACACACAAGACCTTCTAGTGCTCATACAAAAGAAAATTTTTGAAGTCTTTGATAAAATTTGGGAATGGACTGGATTATAATTCATAATGCTGTGCTTCTGTGCAAACTGGCCTGAGCCCTTTCACATTTTTCTCATTCAGAGTGCAATCCTAAACTGCTGGAATAGCAAGTCTGGCAGGCCTGTGCAGCGCATCATCCTTGCCCCAGGGGAAGCTCCAGCCTCCCTATGGTTTCCTCGGATCTGCGCCTGCTACGCGCAGCCTGGGGACAGAGTCTGAGCTGTGTGATTTGATTCTGCTGATGGTGTAGCTCTGCTCTACGTTCGAAATGCTAAGATGGGTGTTCCTGCTGGTGGGGCATGAAAGGAAGAGCCCAGGTCTATGTGGGTGTGCACATCTGTCTGGGTACAGCGTACAAAAGGTTCTTCCCATTGATGCACGAGTGACTTCATTGGGAGTTGGGTGGCTGATTATCATCCTCTTTGAGCTGCTTCATACAAGGTGTCTTGAGCATGAACGTTCCTATATGTTTAGCAAATTGCATGTAGGAACGTAAGAAGAGTACTGTGGATCAGACCAAAGACCCCTCCAGTTCAGCTTCCTATATCACATGGTGGCCCACCAGGTACCTCAGGGAGCTCAGTAGGCAGCAAGATGTCTGCAACCTGTTGCCACTCCCTTGCACCTGGCATTCTGAAGTAGCCTATTACCCCTGTACCACCCCCAAGGAAGACACCTGACTGAGGTTGGGGGTTAACTTTATTAAAAAGGTAAAGGTTTTCCCACGACCGAATGGTCTAGTCATGACCGACTGTAGGGGGCAGTGCTCATCTCTGTTTCTAAGCCGAAGAGCCGGCGTTTGTCCGAGGACAAGCTTCCGTGGTCACATGGCCAGCATGACTATACACCGTAGTGCATGGAACACCGTTCCCACCAAAGTGGTCCCTATTTATCTACTCGCATTTTTACGCACTTTCGAACTGCTAGGTTGGCAGGAGCTGGGACAACTATATTACACAAGTGTAAATCATGAAACCTACTGAACACTCATCCCTCCCTCCCAGCCTGGGGTAGGCAAGAAAAAACCTGCCATCCATCACCAATTTGGATGACAGAAAATGGATGGAAATGGGTGACGTGACAAATGCGCACACGCTCCTGATTTTTGCCCATGCATCCATGTAAACATACCCATTCAGTCTTCCTGCTCCATGCCCCAAATAGGTGTTCATTACGGAGGGTTAAATGCACACCGTTTTCTAAATTCCTGTTGTGTGAAGCAGCCCACAGAGACACGTGCATAGATGCTGAAAAGCGCATTGAGCCTATGTGTTGTTTGCCTTTCCTCCTCTCCTGCCTTCCTTGCAACTGACCTGTTGCTTCCATGCAGCAAATCCTGGTGAAAGACTGACAGCAGACCCTACAGCCGTCCTCAGCAAGCGTCCACCTGCTCTGCTCCGGTCTCTTGAAAAGTGAGTTCAGCTTACCTCTCCTCCTCTAAGTTTTCTTTTGTTTAATTGCAGGTGATGATTCAAACAGAGTCTTCACCTGTTCCAGGGAGCTTTCATCTTTCCTCAGACAAAAGCAGGTTGGGGCTTGGTGCTTGATCTGCGGCAGAGCTGGGCCCTTTGGTGTGAAAGGGGTTGGGGTGACCCTCGGGCTCTCGGGGCTTTAGGGCTAAATTGATGTGCATGTATCAGATCGAAGCTTTGTTGTCTGGCACAGGTTTCAAGCATTTGTTCTTTCTTTTGCTTGGGAAAATCAAGGAGACGGCAGCATATATTACAGCCTCGGTGCAGTGTGTTAGCGATGCAAATCGTGGTGTCAAACAAAGACGTCACATCGATTTCTTTGGAATGCACAATTTGCTGCATGGCTTCAGGCTCTGGCTGCCTCCGTCTTGGGCTCCTCTGTGGCCTGGATCAATACCATTTACTCTGGGCCGCTGGAGGGGAGGGGCTGTAGCTCAGCGGTGTGGCGTATGCTTTGCACGCGGATGGTCTCAGGTTCAATCTCTGGTATCTTCCATTAGAAAGATCTCGGGGATCGGGGTAGGCAAAAGCTTCTGCATGTCCTGGAGAGCTTAGAGGTGCCCTCGCCTGGACTGCTTCCTGCTGGTGCTTGTTTTTTTTGGGGGGGGGGGGTAGGTGGTAGTGTCATGCCAGCAGAGTCAAGTGAGACATTTTCCAAATTTTTGACGTGCTGAGCCCAAAAGGTTGCCATCGCTGGCCTAGCTATAGTCTTCTGCAGCGTACAGCACAGTGACAGTGGCAGTCTTGTAAACAGCCCTATAAAGATCTTCACGTCGTGTCCTGTTTGTCACTGCCACTCAGCTGAAAGCATTTCCATATTGTGCATTCTCATCCTCTCTGGAACAACATTGTTCCACACTAAAATGCTATTAGAGAAGCACTCTCAGAGTCATAAAGTCAGAAATGGAAATGGGAGCGAGGAGGTCTGTAGCTGAAAAGTCACGTTGGTAGCAAGGTTTATACCACTCCAGAGTTGTGGCTCACTTGACGTCACCTGGCTGGGATGAGAAATAAGAAATACCACAGAAGCATGACCAGTCCCAATAAGCCGTAGTTTGACTTCACTCTTAGGAGAGTGAAGCTATTCATTTTCAAAGATTAAAGAGGTTTTGAACAGGTGAGCAGCTGCCATCATGAGCCCTTTCCCTGACCAGGATGGGCATTTTGATCCCCTTAATTCAAATATAAAATCCAAATTTTACCACTTGCAACTCTGATAAATTCTTTTGTAGAACTAGGCAAATTTGACACTTCTGAAATGCTGTTTGAAACCTCTGTGAAATGCAATGGTGTTCCTAGAGGCGGGGCAACATGCTAAGTTTTGCAGGGGGGAGGAATCACTTTACACAGGAGCTCAGGCTCCTTCTGCCCTACCTCTAGGAACACCACTGGTAAAATGTTGTATTGAAAACAGATTCAGCCAGAGATTTCAGTACTTGTAGTCCTCATACGTTCAAGCACATACAATATCTACTCAGCCATAAGGACCAGAAACGTGTTCTGTCTGTTTTGTTCTCAAATGGCAGTTGACCTTCTCAGGAAACTTGGTTCTGCATTCAACACCACACTACTGTACTGTCTATTTTCTGAATTCCAGCAGAAAACAGTTTTTGGATTTTTTAAAATTAATCATAATCAGAAATCTAAGATGAAGTCACAGTGCTCGTAAAGTCTATGAAGTGTCTGTAAAGTCTTCTTGCCCTCTGAGACAGTGCTGTGATTGAAAAATGCATGCAAAAATATGAATGGAACCACGCAGGTGTTAGTAACAAGCCAACGGGATTATTTACAAAGCTCTGAACAGGTTCTGCATTTGAGTTGCATAAATATATTGCTCACAGTTCACACTGAAACAGATATTGGAGGCTGAGAATGCTTATTTCATAAATCAGAAATAAAAATAGTTTGCGTTATATTCAGATCTCTTATTATGCAAAGAGGGTGATCAAAAGCTTGAAAACTGAGTTTTTTCTCCTCCGTAGAGCATATGAAAGGTAAAGTGATGACTCTAATCTGTGTCTGCAGTGATGAGGACACTCCAGATTAATCAAGAATAAAAGAGAAGGATTAACATGAGATTTTGAGAAAGCCCTCATGAATATGAATTTCAAGGACTCACTCCCTTACCCAGCTTTAATCACCTCAATTGTCTGACAAGAATAATTATATCGGAGTCAATTTACCAAAGTGTATTGTGGACTTCCTGTCTCTGAATTTGATCACATATCACTTTTCCCCATAGATAGTCATATCTTTAGTAGGGTTCCACTTACTTCTGGCTCTCTGTACTGAAGGCGGAAATAACATGAGATAAATTGGACCTAATCAATCAGTGTGCAAAGATGTTCTCCTTTGCATTGTCTCGTCGCCCTCTTGTGATGTCATCTTCTACCCCGTGATGTAACAGCTGGATTTTTCCTTGATGGTGGTTTAGAATTTCCTTCAGGGTGCAATCCTAACCTGGAGTTAGGCCAGCCAAGTTTAGCTGGCCCAAGGGCTGCCGTAAAGCGTGTTTGGACCGCTCTCGGGGTGGTGCACGTCTGTGTGCTACCCTCTCTGACTCCAAGAGTGGTCCAAATTGGCTTTACGATGTCCCTTGTGTCAGCAGGACTAGGAGAGCTCCGGCCTTCCCACCAGCGCTACTCGGAGCACAGCTGGAGTCTCTTTTATGACTGCCATAAGGCAGTAGTCATCAGCAAGCCGCAAATTCTCCTGGAGGCAGAGCCCAATAGGATTCGGCCTCTGGCATTGTGGCAGCTCAGCAGAAAAGTTTATCCAGTGCTACTGGGCCAAAAAATGGGATTGTCGGTTGCTGACCCAACAGATGTCGGGCTCCACAAAAGGCCAAGGAGTTGTTATTGCCCCATTTAACATTCAGGCTGTGGTCTTGTTTTTCACTCTGGGCACCGTCAGAGAAAATGTATGAGTAGCTGTCATATGGTTGTGATTGGGAGCAGGGGGCGGAGGGTCCTGGTGGTGGTGGTGCCTCCATCCTCCATCCAGGTCTGCCCCTCGTTCAGGACAAAAATGTGGATTGCGCAGCCAGAATGTGACCAAGGCCAGGTAGAGGGAGAGACAGTAATTGAGTGCCTTCCTCCCAGTGATGTTGACAATCCTTCAGCAGCCAGGCTCAGGAGAACTGGGGCTAAGCGCTGACTGAGAGTGCAATCCTAAACTGGAGTTAGGCCGGCATAAGCGAAGCCAGCAAAGTTTGGCCAGCAAAAGGGCCACCATAAAGCGTTTTTGGACCACTCTCGGAGTCAGGGAGGATGGCTTATGTCTGTGTGCTGGACTCTTCGAGTGGTCGAAACATACTTTATGGTGGCCCTTGTGCTGACCAAACTTTGCTGGCTTCGCTTATGCCGGCCTAACTCAGTTTAGGATTGCACCCTGAGTCCGACAGACAACAGGCACATTAAGAGTCAAAGCATAAACAGGGTTCTTTAAAAGTAAAAAGTGGGCAGGGGTGTAGGAGAATCCAAGAAAGATGAAAATAACAAGCCGGCTTACAAAATGGCTTGGGAGTTGGAAGTGCCCAGGAGTTGGAAGTGCTCTTAGCAAAAAGACAAGCAGGTGATTACAGGGAAACCTTAAAGCGATAGCCTTGTGCAGCTGCCTCCCTGACCCCTTTCTGTATGTGTGTTTGGGCATCAGCTTTGGACTCCACCCTTCTCTGACCCAGGAAGGAATAGAGGGAGCCAACCCAGGCAGCCTTGAGCTGTACCGTCACTGTGACCTCGATTCACTGAAGCAATTGCCCTGTCCAATTGGAGGTCTTCCAATTGCATGAGTATGCCAGCCCACCTCACCTTAGCATAGCTAAGATGGTGCATGGGGGGGGTCAATTGCACTGGGCAACAAGCTAAGTTTGACACTGGTCAAAGCTGTAAAAACCTTGGTAATTACAATTAATACCATCATTTTATATATCATTGGAAAGGTGATTTAATGCAGAATGCAATGAAACAAACCACACTGAAAGATCTGTAGTCTACCAGATGTTATGGCCAACTAACCAGAAAGAGAAAATTGTGCTGCCTTCATTTCATGGTGGCAATTTGAATATGCCTCACACAAGCCTCTTCCGTAGTTAACTGAACGTGGGGATTTCCTTTAAGGAAACCAAGGAGGAAAAAATTGTGAGTTCTGGGAGCTTGATAGTCACATCGTCATTTAAACATATTTAATGTTAGCAGCTGACTTAGAAATCACTCTTCAAACTGTAATAATCCAGCGTCTTATTACTGTCTACCTGGCTTGTTTATTGCCAACTCCTTGCCTAAAAGTTTTATTTCTGTATTGCCTGCTGTTCCACTCTTCATACACCAGATGGTGCTATATTGCTGGTTCAGTTATAGCAGGGAATTTGCCTCAGGCCTGATTATACGTGGTGTGGCTTTTGTATCAGATATTTTTTTAAAAAAAATTCTACATAGATTCAACCATAAAAAACAGATTTGGGAAAATAAATAGACTTCTGGAGGAGCCTTCTTTCAGCCTCTCCCTCTGCTCCTCAAGCAGCTGTTTCATTCAATCCATCTCAGCCTCCCCAAATTGCGGCTGATTTTCCATAGAGAACATGCTGTGTTACCCCCTCTGATTGTGAACTTCATAAATGGAGCTAAAGAAGCTGCTGCTTCATTTTTTTTTCAGTAATTCAGCCCAAAGACATATTTCTTGCAAATACAAATGCAGCCATAAAGCACTTCTGGAAAGAGAACCTTCCCAGCTCTCTTCTGCAAGGTGGAACATGACATTTCTTCTCCGTCGGCTGTGCAGAAGGATGGGATGAGAGTGGCCTGTCAGACTGTGAAAGCAGGTGAGGGGGCGGGAGAGAGAAAGAAAGAAGGCCCACTGCACCTTCCAGACAGCTTTTGGACTACAGTAATAATTGAATGTATATTCCATTATACATTATACGGACAGGGCTCGATGAGGGTTGGGTTTATCATTAAACTAGCTTTTATGTACCCGGCTTCGCCCGGGTGTTTATACGTGCCATCCCCGACCCCCCGCCACTCACCAGGCATACAGATGGCCCTGTATTGGTTTGCCTGCCGAAAACCTATATGCGCCCGGGTGTTTATATGTCCCATCACTGACCCCCCCCCCACTCACCAGGCATACAGATAGCCCATTTATATGTCCCCCCCACTCACATGTGTGCCCGGATGTTTATATGTCCCATCCCTGACCCCCACACTCACATGTGTGCCCGGGTGTCTATATGTCCCATCCCTGACCCCCACACTCACATGTGTGCCCGGGTGTTTATATGTCCCATCCCTGACCCCCCACACACTCACATGTGTGCCCGGGTGTTTATATGTCCTATCCTTGACCCCCACACACACACTCACATGTGTGCCCGGGTGTTGATATGTCCCATCCCTGACCCCCCACACTCGCATGTGTGCCCGGGTGTTTATATGTCCCATCCCTGACCCCCCCACTCGCTTGTGTGCCCGGGTGTTTATATGTCCCATCCCTGACCCCCCACACACTCACATGTGTGCCCGGGTGTTTATATGTCCCATCCTTGACCCTCCCACACACACACACTCACATGTGTGCCCGGGTGTTTATATGTCCCATCCCTGACCCCCCCCACTCACATGTGTGCCCGGGTGTTTATATGTCCCATCCCTGCCCCCCACTCACATGTGTGCCCGGGTGTTTATCTGTCCCATCCCTGCCCCCCACTCAAATGTGTGCCCGGGTGTTTATATGTCCCATCCCTGCTGCTGAATTGTTTCTGTTGCTCTAGATGTAGTAGCCCTCTGTTTCATATCCTTTGTGACGCTGCTGTACATGCTGTACATTCTGTTGCTCTAGATGTAGCAGCTGTGTGATGTAGCATTGCAAGTTGTGTTTTTTTTTTCCTCAGGTGTTTCCTGTGTACACTGTTGTTTCATCTTTGTAGCCTTTGGTTGCACCTGCCCAATTGCCTTACATTACACAGTGAAAGTAAACTTTCAGAGAGAGCAACAGCCACAGCACCTTGTGCCAACTGTCCACTGCCAAGCAGGGACCGCCCACATGTCCACAGAACACATTGTATCGGTTTGCCTGCGTGAAACCTGTTTGCTGCTGTTTGTCTTCAACTGTCAAGAGTTCAGTTGCTGCCTGAAGATTCCGCATGTCATTTGCATGTCATTTGCATCTCATCATGACATCATCAGAGCCTCGGAATGTTCGGCTCAGCCCATAGCCGCCCATAGAGAACCACAAATTCGCTTGTACCCGTGCCCGTGGGGGCCCGATCCGTTCCAAAACCACGCAGCGATGGTTTCGGGGGGCCAAGGCACCCGCGTGCCAAGTTTGGCGCGAATCGGTCCAGGCGTTGCGGAGCCTATGTGGAACAAACATACACACACACACACACACACACACACACACATACATACATACGCTCTTCTTTATATATATAGATTGCAGCAATCAATTTATTTTGTTTATGGTTACACTTTTGCTAAGGGGTGTCACCATTTCTGGTTTTTGTTTTTTTTTGTTCTGCTGCAGACACCTCAGGCTGTCTCTGATCACAGCCATAAGACAGGGTGACATCGCATGAGAATCCCAAAGTCTAGTTGTTCCATAGAAAAGACGTCAACTCCAGTGGTAATTGGAGAGACCTTCTTAACGTCCTAGCAGAGCATCTGCCACAGTGCTTTCTGTGGCTTTGAATGGTTGGGTTTGTGGGGGGAGCTGATGTTTGGCGGCTTCCATTTGTCGCAAAGTCTGCACGCCCTCCTTCGCCTTTCAGAGGCCGGAGCTTTCAGATACAGGCAGGCATTGAACTGCATCCTGGTGTCATGCCAGAAGTCGCACCACGAGCCAAAGAAAGCATGCACCACTGCCCTGGCGAAGCTCCCACCTCAAAAGGAAGCGACCTGGTAGCGACCTAGGTGGACAGAGCCATGCCTGGGATCCTTCCCTTGCTCAGGACGATGCTCCAGTTTGTACCCTCAAGGGTCATCACCATGCAGCAGCTGTATGCAGAGCAAATGGGTTCCTGGTCCAAGCTCCACAGCTCCTTCTGCAGGGGGGGGAGTGGCCAAAAGTATTCAAAGGGCAGCCCAATTCCAACCTGCGTTGAAGCAGGCAGGCTAGGAGGACGCTGGAGCTCAGGTTGGGGTAAGCCAACATTTAGACCGCAATCCTAACCTGGAGTTAGGCAAGCAAAGTTTGGCCGGCACAAGGGACACCATAAAGTATGTTTGGATCACTCTCGGAGTCAGAGAGGCCAGCACACAGACATGCGCCATCCTCCCTGAGAGTGGTCCAAACATGCTTTACAGTGGCCCTTGTGCTGACCAAACTTTGCTGGCCTAACTGTGCCGGCCTCACTCCAGGTTAGGATTGCGCTCTTAGTTTAGTTAAAACTAAAGAGAAAAGAAATACTGGAAAAGTTGGCAGTCATATTACTCCGTTTTCTGGACTAACTATTTGCCAATGACAGGCAAGAAGTACTGAATATTGTAGGAGTCTTTTTTGATGTTTTGTTTGTTTAGGTTTAGCAGTGTTTCTGGTTTCTGAAACCAGATGGAAGGATGGAAAAATGATCCCTGTTCTGGATGTAAACAGAAACCTATTTTACTGCTTTTTAAAAATATTTGCTTGTTTAAACGTATTTGAAAAATCAATAAGTGTATACACTCCCCCGCCCATTAAGTGAAACCTTTTAGAGTTATGTTGTGGGTTTCTCTCCAGACCTTCATAATCTGCTTTTGGACTCTTACTAATACTTGGAACATTTTAATAAATACATGCGGCAATAAATGACCTTGAGATGAGAGGGAAAGGGTGAAGATGCAAGCCATGCAGCTTTTCCAGTCTGCTGCTAACTTCAGTGAAGGCTTGACTGAACACGTGAATAATTCAAACCCATGAGTTTAAGAATATTTTGGTGGTGTAAGGGCCCTAGTTGCTCTGTCTTTGGAAATTGATCCAAAGTCCAGAACTCCCTTTGACTGTATTGCTTTGGGCCACTGCGAGGCCAAGATTGTTCATGCAGGTGGAATCCTGTGGGCTAAACTGAAAATGACAGATCTATGTGTTCGTTTATGTAACAATTCTTAAATCTGGTCTTCCGCAATTAGTTAAGGTGAATGGCAGCTTCAGTTTGTTGTTTTTTAATCATATAATACGAAAAGTCAATGTTAAAACAAAAATAGCAACATCACAAAAACCGAAGCATGTCCCTCCTCCGTCCTTCTGACTGAAGGTCTTCCAGAACAGGCAGGTCTCAGGGAGGTGACCCTGTTGGAGGAGGGGCCATTCCATACACCCAGAAAATTCTTGCTCCCCAACGTTGACAAGTTAACCTCCTGAAAGGAGGGCACGCACAGGTTCAAAATCTTAATCAAAGATAGTAAAGATTTGGGTTTTGTTGGAAGAAGTAGATTTGTCAGTTATAGACTGTGAAGGGCTTTAAAGCTATTGACTGAAATTGAGCTTGGAAACTTATTTGCAACCAGTTCAATAAGCATACAACCAGTTGAGAGTGCAATCCTAACCTGGCGTTAGGCTGGCACCGTTAGGCCAACAAAGTTTGACTGGCACAAGGGACACCATAAAGTAGACACAGACGTAAGCCATCCTCCCTGACTCAGAGACTCGTCCAAAAGTGCTTGACGGTGGCCCTTGTGCTGGCCTAACTGCCAGCCTATCTCCAGGTTAGGATTGCGCTCTGAATGTGTTCTCATTTGCTAGTGTCTACATTGGAATCTGTAGCTTCCTAATTATATCAGATCTGTGACATCCGTCCTAGCTTCAGCCTCTTTTTATATTCCAAGGAAGCCCCGTGTATATCGCATTGTGGTAGTCAATCCTTGAGGATTTATATTCTGGATATTTGTGCCCCAGTTTAGCAAGAAAGATCTTTGCAAAGAAGCCATTTTCTCCATGTATAACCATTGGGAATACAGATGAGCAACCACATTCCAATGCTCATTGGAGCAGACAGGATATTAAGTCTATATGTATAGCTCAGGATGTATAGTTTGCATGGTTGTGTGCATTTCCATCTGGGGCCAACAGTGTTTACATGTGCATCTAGTTGCCATTGAGCTGAAATCACCCAAGAGTTATTTTTTAAAAATTCTGAATAAAAATTGTAGGGGTTAACAAGAATCAATTTTCTCCACTAAAATATGCAATGTTATTTTTTTTAAACCCTGAATCACTTAAGAAAGACTAGCACATTTGTGAAAATCTTTGCTAAAATTAGGAAGCTACTAATTCCAATGTGATAATTCAAAGCTGAGATATCGGAAAAAAGTATATAAGAATTCTTGGAGGGAGGGAGGGCAGGTGGCAGGCTATTAGTCACCCTTCTACCAGCTGTCAGAGACTGTTTGTAAGTGAGGTCAATAAGTTGTTGACTGTATGGTTGAATGGCTTATTTGAAGTAAAGATGTGTGATCTCTGAATGGGGATATTAATGATGTGACAAAAATTGTAGAAGAAACGCTCAGTTCAGTGAGGGCTACAGTTTAGTCATGTACTAACAAGTTAAAGTGCTTAAAGTAGCTGTAAGGAACGAAGGTTTTCACTTGTGGATATTTGTTTCAGAAACACACACAACAAGGAGAGCAATTAGTAATCTCTTCATCCACTCAGCTGCTTCATTAAATCTGATTTAAAAATTAAGTCAACTCCTGTGTGACAGTTGTGCTACTGATTTTTTTAGAATTAAAATTTGTATCTTAAAATTGGATTGTCTGCCCTTCTCAACACAATTTTTTTTTTAATGTATGCCTGGAAAATATCATGGCATGAAATCATGGCTTTTAAGTGTTACAATTGGAAAGGAATGTATTCAATTAAACTAGTGGTTGACTGTGGTCCTTTCCTAGCTGGAGTGAGCGTTTGTGGGGCATTGAGGAAGGCCCGGACGGGACTTGGTTGGTGTTGTCTGACATCAGTCAGCAGGTATCAGGCAACAGATATTTATTTCCAGGTTAGCAAGGGATGGTTGAATTCTGCAGGACCTGGGACAGCTCCTTGCCAATACAGATGTTGCTTCAACTGAGTTAGGGGAGGGTCGGATTTGGCTGAGCACCAAAATAGGAAAGCAAGTGTACAAGTCTACAGTCCGTGATGGGTAGTGCAACCACCATGCTTTAGAAGTAAGCTAAGTAAGCCAGATGCAGGGCAATAAGATGCAGGAATCTAGTTGTCTTGTGTGCTCCCTGAAGCATCTGGTGGGCCACTCTGAGATACAGGAAGTTGCACTAGATGGGCCCTTGGTGTGTGTGTGGGGTGTTCCGGGAGGGGCTGGAACACATCTTTGATGTGGCTGTTAGGCACACTGGCCATATGGCCCCGATTCAGGCTGTGCAGTGTGCTCAGACCTGTGCCTGCTACATAGGGGCGAACCTGCCCTTGCCCCATGGGGGCTCCAGCCTGCTCCCAAGCTCCACTGGCTACAGTGAAGGCCCGCTGGCCTGCCTGTTCCAGCGCAGCTTAAGAACAGTTTCATATACTGTTTAACATAGTGATATATTCAGCTCCTTCCAAGTAAATGTGGATGGGATGGAATGGAGTGCTTCATTTGCGCTTCTTCATTCGAATATAGTCACGACTAGCTTTTGTAGGATTGGACACTATTCACTTTCTCCTTAAACCTGACTACCAAATATTGAGTCAGATCATTGATCTCTGTGGTTCACTATCACTTGCACGGACTTGCAGCAGTTCTCCAGGGTCTCCTGAAGGAATGTTTCACTGGTAGCATCTATCCAGGGCCTCAGACAGACGTCGTTCTCAGACCTTACCCAAGATCCTTCTAAGCGGTGATGGTTGATGAAATTGCAGAAGTGTTATTTCTGGATGCACATGAAAATAAGAGCAAAGTTCAAAAATTCCCACAGGGCTGGTTGGGTTTGTTCTCTGTTCCTGAAATATTCTCCAGTACAGTGGTTCTCAAACAGTTTAGCACCGGGACCCACGTTTTAGAATGACAATCTGTCCGGAACCCACCATGCCAGAAGTGACGTCACAGCGGAAGCGTCATCATTGTGACGCCAGAGCCTGCTGCTTTCCTGAGAATGCAGCAATAAGCTGGGTTATTTTTCAGCCGTTTTCCAATAGCAAAGTGAATCAGAAAGAAAAAACCCTCTTTACAACCTTGACACAAGCAAAGCAACCACATAGCCCTTCCCCTTTCCAGCATCTCCTCTTCCCATATTTTCAATGTGGCTGCTTTGTGGCCCACCTGAAATTAGCTCATGACCGTCAGGTGGGTCCCGACCCACAGTTTGGGAACCACTGATCTAGTAGCTCCAGAAATCATGTTCAAAATACCTCTTGTTTCTCGTAGCTGAGCTCTGGTAATGCAAAGGGAAATCCATTTCCAATGTTTCTGTCTTCTTCGCCTCTGTAGAATTGTGACTACTCACAAGATACACAAAAACATTTGACGAGGTTGGGTTGTTTGTCACGCTCTGTTTCAGACTGTTAACGTTCTAAAAGCAACAAACTTCATTTGAAGAGAGCCACTATCTGATCATCTACCAATTAGATGGGAAGCAAAAGCATTTTAAGTGGATGGAGGTCGATGGGAATTTTGGGGCATCAGTGACATCTGATAAGGTAGAGATATTGCCCAGTGATGACAGCTAAGATTTAAGAGAAAATTCTACAGCATATAAAGAATGTTATTCTCCACTAAAACATCCAGCTGTGTGTTTCAAGAGGTTCTCTCTGGCTGTCTCCCCCTCCGTTCCAACCCTAGATGCAGGCTTTCAATTATATAGCCTCCAATTGTCGGTCCAACTCTCAAAGCCAAGGGAGGCTTATTGTGGTAATCAGCTATTTATTTACTGAATAAATTACTTGAAAGGTAAGAGAGATTGAAATGCCAGGTGTTGGCTTTTCCCTCTCCTCCAACTTGGCCGCCCTCATTAGAAGCTAATCTCAATGTCACGCTGCCTTTGGGTGAAAATTTCCTCTAGGCATTAAGAGATGGTTTCAAGATCTTTTAAAAATGTGTTCGGAGATTATTAGGCAGGGAACATACAATCAATCTTCTCATCATCTTCTTCATGGCTGTCGGCAAGTTGCTTTTGTCTCGATATCTGCTCAGATTTCTCCCCACTTGTATTTGTGTTGCCTCTTTCTTGTCATCCCTTCTAGAATGCCCTTGATGTCTTCAGCTCTTTCAGCTGTATCCACAGCTAACCAAGTTGTAGGGTTAATTCGTGCATGTAAGGTCAGCACCGTTCGATACTGTACTGAACAAGTGATGGTTGTGTCTGAGCCAGCCTCTGCAGAGCTTAGGTGCTGCAAACAAAATGCTTGTGACATCCTAAAGAAAATGCTTTTTTATTAACTTACTCCACGTATTCAGTTATGAACCATCTAGTGTTGCATTAAGGGCAGCCCAATTCATTCATTCATTCATTCAAATAGTATTTATATATCGCTTTTCAACACAAAGCTCACAAAGCGGTTTACAGGCAAATAGTAATAATAAAGCTTTCCTGGCACACAGTGATGCCGAGATGGCCACTGTTGTAGCCTGTGCAGCCAGAGAAGCTGCTGGAGGTCTTCTTGGGGTAAGGGAACAAGGGTTCCTTCACCCCATGTAGAGCCCTGGCAGCTCCGATGGGCCTACTTGGATCTGCACCCGCTGATTAGTATAGGATTCAGCGGCAGAGTCTCCCAGCCCTCATCTTTCCCTTGTTCCGTCCTTTCTCCGCTCAGTCTTCCCCCTTCCCAAGGAGCATCTCTACCACATGGCATGGATACTTACCATCCACCTCTCCGCCAGGGTGACCCTCTGGTCCAGAGGTTTGTTACTAAGCAGTTCATTCAGTTGAACTTGAAGGAAGATGGAATTGTCTGAAGTAATTCTCTATTATGTTTGAATCCAGAGAATGTTCTCAATGAAAAGGAGATTCAGAGTTCAAAATACAGGATGACTCCCATTTGCAGTCTGGTGGTACCATTGCATTCAATCCTGTAGTTTGTTTTATTATTTTGAAACCCACACCATACTTTGGCCATCCCTATGGATGCTCAAACCAGATCACAATCATTACGACAAACAACCACCCTCAAACATAGGTTTAGAAATGATCTCCTGCAAGCCAGGTGGGCAAGCTGCCCTCTGCTGCATTTGGGAACTGTGTGGGCCAAGCATGAATGGCTGCTCGGGCACTGATTGCCCAGGCAACCAGATCTCCCAAAGATCTGGGAGATTTTTTTAGATCTCCCAAAGAAGGTGGGCAAAGGTCTCATGATGTGAACAACTCAAATGGGTTATAAATAGGCTCGCGTCACGTGAAGAGTGCAGGAAAATGCCGTTCTGAGAAACGAGACCTTAATTCCTGGGATGAGACAGGCAGTTTTCTCTCTAGAGTCAACTTGAGCGCCTGCAAATGCAGCAGTTACAACTCAGCACTGCAGCTAAGAGGCAGGAAGCCTGTGCAAGCCCTTAAAGTAGTGCGAGGAGCGTGGGTCTATCCTGAGATGTGTCCTCGGCTCTCCGAAAGCAAGCATGGAGCTCAGCTTCTGGCCAAGGAGGGCGAAATGTCAATTAAATTCAGATTAACAAGAGGGCCCATTCAGTGATCTGACTAATCACTCTGAGCAGCACGTAGTCCAGGAAACATACTGCAATGTTGGATTAAAACCGAGAGCTGCAGTTTGAGCAGAGAGGCCTGAACATTCACTAGGAAATGGCCAAAGGCCAGTTTGCTTTTAGGAAATGTTTAGTAGAGGTAATCGTGAAAGAGATCGATTTCAGTTACAGATCAAAGTTTTTAAATTTAGGATAGAAAAGTTCACCATTTATTATGTGCTTCTGCATGTTTCTCTTATGTTGAACCCAAATTATGCCCCTTTCACCAAAGGGTGGCCCTTTTGCCCAAATCAACCCTCAAGTTGTGGGCTTAGCCTTTTCCCTGCTTTCACTTCTTTCTTCTTCTGAATTTTCCTCTTCCTCCCATGAGTCCCTTTTTAGATTGGGACAAGGAATCATGTTCTAATCCATTCGTCTTTGAACATCAATTCGGGCAGCACAAGTCTCAGTACAGAGTGTCAATGGGCAGCAGTGGAGGGTTGTTGTCTGAAAGTCTTGAGCTGTTGCCTAGTCTGGAAACGCTGAGCAGGGTCTGCTGCCTGGGTGGCTGCCGGAGTGTCTGTGTGAAGGAGTCTGAAGGAGAAGCCAGCCAGGCAGCGCAATCCTGCCTCTGACGTGGTGGCACGAACACCAAGACTGGCACTGCCTGCAGCGACATAAGATAAGCCAGCAAAGTTTGGCCATCACAAGGGACACTGAAAAGTATGTTTGGACCACTCTCGGAGTTGGAGAGGCTGGTACACAGACGTGCGCCATCCTCCCTGACTCCCAATGGTAGTCCCAACACGCTTCATGGTGGCTCTTGTGCTGGCCAAACTTTGCTGGCTTAGTGCATGCCGGCCTAACTCCAGTTTAGGATTGCTAAATCAGCTTGGGGGTTCTCCTGGACTCACAGCTGCACCTGGAGTCTCAGGTGTCGGCGGTGGCCAGGGGAGCCTTTGCTCAGCTTCGGCTGATCCGCCAGCTGCGACCGTACCTGAGCTGCGCGGACCTGGCCACAGTGACCCATGCCCTAGTGACATCTAGATTAGACTATTGCAATGCGCTCTACGTGGGGCTGCCTTTGAAGACGGTTCGGAAATTACAACTAGTACAGAACGCGGCTGCTCGGGTGGTTGCTGGGGCACGTCGGTTTGACTCTGTCGTGCCGTTGCTTCGGCGACTACACTGGCTGCCGGTTCTGTTCCGGGCCAAATTCAAAGTGCTGGTGTTGACCTTTAAAGCCCTTTACGGCTCGGGCCCAGGGTATTTGAGGGACCGCCTCCTCCCATATAATCCGACCCGTACTCTGAGGTCATCTGGGGGGGGCCCTTTTGACTGTGCCGCCACCAGGAGAGGTGAGAGGGGTGGCGGCCATTAGGAGAGCCTTCTCGGCGGTGGCACCCCAACTTTGGAATACCCTCCCCTTGGAGTTAAGAACTGCTCCCTCTTTGGCGGTATTTCGGCGGGGGCTGAAGACCTTTTTATTTCAGCAGGCTTTTAGTTGCTGACAGGCTGGCTGGCTGGCTTTTTTTGCATTCTTTTTATATATTTTATGATCCTAGGGATTAATTTGTTGTATGTTGTATTTTTAATATTGTTTTTATTGTATTTTAATACTGTTTTTAATTGTTTTTTACTGTGTTTTAACTTTGTAAATGCCGCCTTGAGGGCCTTTGTGGCGGAAAGGCGGGGTATAAATCAAATAAATAAATAAATAAATAAATTCTCAGTGCGCCCAGCCTGCGCTGTCCCTGCATTAGCTGAAGCTGGCCAGCGCAGAGGCAAAACAAGGCGGGAGGGAGGTAGGGAGAGGGCAGGAGAAGGGTTTTCTTGGTGGATGGTGGGTGGGCTGTGGGCAGGCCGGCAGGCGTGCTGGCCCGGGAGAGGGGTGGCCCAGGATTCAGCCGTAAGGGCCTCCCTGCATGCAAGGGCACAACTGTGCCCAGCCTCCCGTATACTGTGCTGGATGTGGTGCAGGCCCACTGGCCTCGCCATCCCAGCGCAGCATAGGATTGCGCGCTCACGCACAGTTGCAGATGCCTGCGAGAGGCTTGGAAAGCGCAAGAGTCGGCAGCCAGAATGATGGCTGCACTGAGAGGGGAAATACCTAGAGAAATGAAGGTTGCTGTGAGGTTTCTCGTGGAATAATGTTTGCATAGATCTCACTGGAAAATTGTTTTATGTTCAGACTGCCTATTAAACAGCCTTGGATCTCTTGAGAAAGACAGTATATAAATACTGTGATAAATAAATAAAGGACTACAAAAACTATTTAGTCCTGGAGGCATTGCTTCAGGGTGTAATCCTAACCTGGAGTTAGGCCAGCAAAGTTTGGCTGGCACAAAGGCCACCATAAAGCGTGTCTGGATGGCGCATGTCTGTGTGCTGCTCTCTCTGACTCCGAGAGGTGTCCAAACACACTTTACAGCAGTGGTTCTTAACCTGGGTTCGATTGAACCCCAGGGGTTCGGTTAGTCAGTCTCAGGGGTGCGGTGGAGGTGTGTGTGTGTCCATTCTGTTTGCTGGCCTTGATATCTGTGCTGCAGGGAACTTGGTGCGCTCAGTAGTTGTTGGGATATTAAAGTAAGGCCTGGGAATTTGCAGGCCTAATGGTAAGGCTTATCACTGAGGCCTAGCAGACCAGCAGAGGGTGCCGGGTAGTTCTGACTTAGGTTCTGCCCAGTAACAAGACCATGTGATCTCTGGGTAAATGTTGCAAGTTATTTAGCCAATCCAAGGAACACTGGTTGCTTGTCCGTTAGCTCAGTGAGTGCGTGTGTGTTCAGTCCAGTCCTGATCAGAGATCTCTTCTGTTCTACTTTCTGTTTCTCTCTGAGTATTGCTGCTGCTGGATTTACAGATTTACTATGTCGAGCAAAATAAGAAAGTGGTCGGACGAATTCGTACAATATGGATTCATGTGTATAACGGAATGTGATGGAAGTCAGTGTCCTCAGTGCATGATTTGCAATGCCAAGTTGAGCAATTCTTGTCTAGCACCAGCAAAACTAAGGGAACACTTCCTAAAGCTGCATGGAGTTGGGAAATACAAGAACACCTTGCTGAATTCAAGGTGAAGAGAGCCAGATTCGATGAAAGGGCCACTCTGCCTGTTCTTGGCTTTGTACCCATCGACAAATTGATCTTAACAGCATCATACGAAGTTGCGTACCTGATCGCAAAGCAGGGAAAACCACACCCCATTGGTGAAATACTTATAAAACCAGCTGCGTTGAAGATGGTGAATATCATGCTGGGAAAATCTGCTGAACATAAGTTGTCCCGAATTCCTCTTTCAAATGACACCATCAGCAGCAGAATAGATGACATGAGCAATGACATCTTGGCTCAAGTAGTTGCAGATCTGATTTCAAGCCCAGCAAAATTCAGCCTCCAACTCGACGAGACCACCAATGTTTCCAGACTAAGCCAGCTTGTTGTATTTGTGCACTATGTGAAAGACGACATGATAAAGGAAGATTTTTTATTTTGTAAGCCTCTTACAACAACAACTAAGGCAGCCGACGTGAAAAAACTTGTGGATAACTTCTTCAGAGACAACAATCTTTCGTGGGATATGGTTTCTGCAATTTGTTCGGACGGAGCTCCAGCCATGCTGGGACAAAACTCTGGTTTTGGTGCACTGGTGAAAGTCGCTGCACCACACATCATTGTTACGCACTGTGTTCTGCACAGGCATGCGTTGACAACAAAAACCTTGCCTCCAAAACTGGCAGAAGTATTAAAAAATGTAGTGGAATGTGTGAACTATGTGTGAAGTAGTGCTCTGAAGCACAGCATCTTCAAAGAGCTGTGTAATGAAATGGGCTCTGAATTCGAGGTATTTCTGTACCATTCTAACATTCGGTGGTTATCCTGGGGAAAGGCGCTGAATCGTGTTTTTGCCATGCATGTGGAATTAGCCCTGCTTTTGCGAGAGTACCAACATTGTCATGCAGATTGCGTCAAAAATTCTGAGTTCATTCTCATTTTGGCATACATGGCCGATATCTTCGATGCTCTCAATCAACAGATGCAGGGGAGTGAACATCATCGAAGCAGAAGAAAACCTGGAGGCTTTTCAAAAAAAAGCTACTGTTATGGAAATGATGAACAGAGAATGATAACTTCGCAAACCCTGCTGGACGACTGTAAGTAAGATTGAAGATGAGTTTGGAATCGGAGACATTTCTGTACCCGGGGAACTGAAGCAAGCAATTGCCATGCGCTTAGATGAGCTCGCAAAGTCTCTCAACGGATACTTCCCTATCAAAGAGTCATATCCAGCATGGGTGAGACAGCTGTTCACGTTTAGTGTTGCAACAGCAGATGTCAATGATGAGTACCTTGACAAAATCATTGAACTTCAGCAGAGCCAGGTTCAACAGCAACTCTTCAGAACAACAACGCTCTCAGCGTTTTGGTGTCACCAAATTGTACCGTACCCTCTTATTGCTAAGAAAGCCCTTGAGATACTCGTACCGTTTGATAGAACGTATCTTTGCGAGCAATCCTTTTCAAGGATGGTAGACATCAAAACGAAGAAAAGGAACAGACTTTCTTGCGAAAATGATATGAGAGTGGCACTTGCCAAGGTGAAGCCGCGCATTTCTGAACTTGTCTCTAAAAGGCAACAGCAAAAGTCACATTGATTTGCAGTAAATATTCATTGAGTTATGTTTTTGTTTTTGTGTGACATTCATGTTTTGTTGGTTTGGTTCTTTGAACACAGTGATTTTATGTGCAACTGATGCATGGTTCATTTTGTGCCCTAATAAAATATATATCTCTATGTTTTGAATTTGAAAAAAAAATTATTTTATTTTTCCAACTATGAAGGGTTCGGTGAATGCACGTATGAAACTTGCGGGGTTCGGTTCCTCCAAAAAGGTTAAGAACCACTGCTTTACCGTGTCCCTTGTGCTGGCCAAAACTTGCTGGCCTAACCCCAGGTTAGGATTGTGCCCTCAGAGTCAGAGAGGCCAGCACACAGACATGCACAATCCTCTCTGACTCCGAGAGCCGGCCAAACTTTGGTTGAGAAGGTATCTGGGTAGCCGGGCTTGTACAGACTATGTGACCTTGGAAGCCGCTTCCAGGCCAAGTCAACAACGCTCAGCTAGATGAATAAATGATTGGACTATATAAGGCAGCCTCAATAAATCCGTCAGTATAGGCGTTGGGAGAAGGAAAGTAGGTGGTCACATGGGAACGTAGGTTGGCTGAAAGCCCCACTTCCTAATCCTTGGTATGTAAGGTTGTGCTGTAATGGACTGAAAAGTTAAATGCGTTGTGTTTATGCTTAGGAGCATCTTCACGCATTGCTGTGCTGAGCACTGATGTACGGAGCATCAACAGTGAACCCTGTTTCTCATGTGCAGCTCCAGTACTGTGGCCCTGGCCCTGCACTGGGTCCATCATTGCACTAATCATCACACCACCTCTGTCTTCCTCCGTGTTTGCAGAATAGACACCGTCAGCCATTACCTCATCCTAGTTCTGGCCACGGGAAGGTACCCAAAGCTGCAATTAAAGAAAATTGGATTCTGATTGTATTAGAATGCAGCATCATGAATTAAATCACAAGTGCGAAAAGGTTCTGCCAGGGCAAGAATAATTCACCCACTTATTTGCAGGAGCTCACATGCCTCTGCTGGGGAGCCTCACATGCGACGATGCTAACAAACCTGGGATGATTGCTGAGGCCTCTTTGCAATTCAATTCAGCTCCTTTCATGCATCTCTCTGGCTGAACCTCTTGAGCTCTGAGAAGGCTGGGGGGGGGGGAGCGGCTTTTGCCTCTTTAATTTAAATAAACTCTGCATGAATTAATTTTCATTCTGAACTGCAAATCCAATTTTAGCGAAACAGCTTTAACAAGGATACTTAACAATCAGCAGCGACAATGAAGTCAAATTGGGCAATTATGACACCATTAGGCCTTTTTTCCTGACTAGGGAAGGACCCGACTTGGATGCTGGTGCACAGGAAGTGCTCTGCGCCCACCAGCCTGCCCTGACCCTAAGCTCTGAACGAGGATTGGAATGCACATTGACCATTCTCATGGGTAAAAGCTGGGCAACATGTTAGCATTTCAGACTGGGTGCGTGCCTGATGCAGGAAGAACCAAGACACCCATTCCTAGAGGTTCCTACCACTGCACTGAAATGAATATAGATGGTGCTGTGGTGCATGTGAGTGGGTAGGCAGTGTCTGACGGATTGGGCCCACATTAAAGATAGTCATACAGAGAGAAGGGCGAAGTGCTAGGAATTATGTCACACTATGGCCATAATCACCGATCTATTACCACCACGGATTCCGTCCCAAACTCTGTTAATATGGCAGTCCTTTAGATTAAGTAGTTTGAATGCAAAACAAACTCCCACGTTTTGTTATCTGGATATCAGTTTTACCTTATAAAGAAGTGCTCAAGACTATATTGCGTTTGCCTTTTGATAACTGGTGGGTAACTAGTCTGCCCGCTGATACACAGGGAGAACAGCTCTCTCTCTCTCTCTCTCTCTCTCTCTCTCTCTCTCTCTCACACACACACACACACACACACACACACACACACACACACACACAGAGGAAGCTTGCAGATGTTCAGTAGATCTGGGCTATGTCACCTTCTACAAAGGAGACCTCCTTGGAGCTGTGCATGTGTTGCCTTTTTGCTCCCTGGGGACTATAATAAACAAAGGCAGGCCAGGTTGGATTTTCTTTTTCTGGTCAGTTAGCACCAACCCTTTGTGTGCCTAGTGTAAAGCAGAGCAAGTCAGTTGAAGCCAGTAGATTTGCTCCCTGCTTCCAGAATCTTTTACCCCTCTACTTCCAGGATCCAAGAAATCAGGATCCAAGAAACTTCTACTGCAGGTTTAGTGCAGTTTTGCTGGCCAGGTGGAATGATGGAAATTCCCAGGAATTAGCAGTCAGAACTGCCCAGAGCCTTCCTGCAGCTCCCTCATCTTGTGAAAAACCTGGAAGGAGGCCCTTGGCTGGAACGCAAGTGGCTTGGGCGCTGTGGGATTATTTGAAGCTGGTTAGCACCTCGGGCACTCTGAGAAGGCTTTGTTGCACTGGGTGCCTTTCAGAGATTTGTACACGCGCAAAATGAGTCCTGCCCCATTCCCTTCGAGCTCTGGGAATGCGAGGCAGGTAATTAAGAAATCATAAGGCACAGGTGTGCCAGGTGAAGTTTGGTAGCTTGCGTTTGATCTAAATTGAGATGCTCTGGGGATTTAACTTCTTAAACACAACAGGCATAAATAAATAAGGAGGATCTTTTTTCCTCCTTGGGGTTGGAACAGGGAGGCTGAGCTGCAATGCTTCCCTTCCAAGAAGAGCATTTCAGGCTGGGTCAAAGATGGAAACGGGGCCCGGGGTCTGGATCCAAAGGAGGCAAATTCGGCTTTGCATCTTTCCCAAAGAATAGTCTTGGGGCTCTTCTTTTGGCCTTTAAATGCCCCTATTAAAAAAAAAATTCTACCTTCTGTAGTGAAACGTTTTTATCCCACTCCTGAACATTTGACCTTTGAGGAAGAGCTGAGTCAGGTGACCGAAGAGTGAGCTTTGATGTGTGGCAGTCTGTGATGGTACCATTCTGTGCTGGACAGCTGTGTCCTGGTCAAAGGCGTCTTAGAGCGCAATCCTGAGCTGCGCTGGAACAGTGAGAGTGGCAGGCCTGGGCTAAATCCAGCACAGCTTCAGAGTGCTGTTGGGGGGGGGGGCTCCCCTGTGGGTTCTTGGATCTGTGCCTGCTATATAGCAGGCGCAGAGCCCAGGAAGCAGCACAGCCCAAATTGGGGCCGCATGGCCTGGGGGCGGAGGATTGGATGCGGCCTACCGGCTGCATCCTAGCCCCACCCCTACCCTGGGCCGGCTCGCCTGCCAGCCTGCCCCCGCCTAGTTCCTTCCTCCTGCCCAGAACCTCTCTTGTGCCAGCCAAGTTGTGATGCTGCTGCCAGCGTCGGGCCCAACAGCATTAGTGCCAATGTGGACGTGGTGGCGCAGCGAGTTAATCCACTGTTGCTGGGCTTTCGACCGCAAGGTTGGGAGTTCGAGACTGCGTGACGGAGTGAGCTCCCGTTGCTTGTCCCAGCTCCTGCCAACCTAGCAGTTCGAAAGCACCTAAAAAATGCAAGTAGATAAATAGGGACCACTTTGGTGGGAAGGTAACGGCGTTCTGTGGAGTCATGCCGGCCACATGACCACGGAAGCTTGTCCTCGGACAAAAATGCCGGCTCTACAGGCTTTGAAACGGAGATGAGCACCGCCCCCTACAGTCGGTCACGACTAGACCATACGGTCGTGGGGAAACCTTTACCTTTACCTTTTTGGGGTGCATGTCAGCGCCCCCATGTTGGCACTAGTGACGTTGGGGGGGACAGAAGCACATTGCCGTGGACCAAGGGCCATTAGGGTTGCACCTCCAGCAGTGGACATCTGTGTGCTTTTTGCATCCCAGACATTTGTGTCCCAGTATATGTGTGTATTAGAAGTAAATGTAAGTTTGTATAAATGTGTGGGTATGCATTCACAAGAGTACATGGAAACAGTGCACATGGTGGAAATAGCCGTGTGCACCAGCAGGACCCCTCCCCACTGGGCGAATGGGCCACCAAGGGGCAAATGTGGCTGGTCCAGTGGAGGCCAGCTGGGACCGTCTTCTGGGGCTTGGAACGCAGGTCACCACTTCCTTGTCTCCCGCGTACTCGTTGCCAGTCAAGCGTTGATGGTTTGGGCAAGCAAAAGAGCTCTCTGATCAAACCAGGGCTACCCCAACAAGCCATCCCTTTTTGGTTTCCATCGGTCAACCTTCCCTTCTCACCTTGCAAAATAGAGTTGATCTGAAAGAGGCAAGACCTGAAGCCGACTTCTCAGTCAGGAGCCATTGGGAGGAAATGGGATGCATATTAACGTGCCTTGCTGACAAAACCCGCAGTACTGTATAAACGCTCCAGCCAATTTTCAGATGTTAATTGCTTTGCCACTTTACTCTTAAAAATAGCAAAAAGCCTCACCCACATTATGGACTGAAGCTGAACCTTTAATGAGCAGGGTTTTTTAAAAAAATATATATTTTTAAGGGTGATAGTGTGCCTGATTTAAACATGCACTGTACTAAGTGCAGTAGGCTGTCATCTAAACACCATCACATATTGTCACTTTAAGCAAGGTTCACCCTAGTTGTGCTCCCCCCCCCCAAAGGCCCATGGAACCCTTGTTGGGGAGTTGGGGGTAGTCTGGAAGAAATGACATCTGCGTAGTTCTTTAATAACACTTGGAGAAGGCAAACAGGAATGTCAGCCTCAGGAAGGTAAGATAAAACCATTCAATATGAAGGTTGAAGTGTTTAGATGGTGCGAGGTGGGCTTTGGAGGATCCACTAATGGGGTTTGTTTGGGAAGGAGTCCCAACAAGACTGATGGCAAGTTTCCACTAAAAACAGCAGCAGGACAGACTAAAAATCTACACACGTGCAGACACCACACACAGCAGTGACAAAGAGGAAAGTGCCACTCACAGCACAGCACTCACAACCCGGAAACAAATAACCGGCGGAGGCTTAAGCTCCCTGACCCGCACTGCAATTTCAGGCTATTTTGCACCTTGTGCTAATTAAACATCAGCTAGTTTAAAGAGGTGGGTTGCAAA
Source organism: Lerista edwardsae (assembly GCA_029204185.1). Lineage (NCBI taxonomy): Eukaryota > Metazoa > Chordata > Lepidosauria > Squamata > Scincidae > Lerista > Lerista edwardsae. Next base: position 4,281,863 of record JAJKFI010000057.1, on the reverse strand, counting down.
GCACCCAAGGAAGCCATGCTGAAAATATGGGAAGATGGGACATTGGAAAGTGGGAGGGCTGTGGGTCCCAGGCAGATGGTCATTCGAAAAGGTGGGTCCCAATGTGCTAAAACATTGAAGAACCACTGAAATAAAAAAAATATTTTTGTAGCTATTTCTGGAGGCTCTTTTTCCTTTCTGAAAGGAAGATATCAACATGTCTCCACTGTCATTTTGAGTCAATTTGTAGTCAAATCAATATGCTGAAGGATGCATAACAGGCTGTGGCGCCCAAATTTCCATTTTGCAAGGTCTGACGTTGCCCAGTGGCTGCCTGCCTCACATCGCATGAGAAAGGCCTCCCAAGGGAACCCGAATTGCCAGGCAGGGTTCACCTCTGTTTGAGACATCCACCTTGAGACCAACCATGTCTCGGGGACCAGCTGCCAGGAGATGAAATCCTGCAGGAGCAGAATGTGGGTCCCCTGAGAGTCGGGGCAACACTCCCTTCCAGGTGGAGGGCAGCGTTCCCCACTACCACCATCTCACCTGTTCTATAAGGAGAGCCAGTGAGAAGAGGAGGGGAAGTTGCCAGCTGAAGGAGGAGCAACAGCCTGGCGGGGGGTGCCTGTCCGAATGCCACCTCTCCCAGCCACTTAAGGTGGTCGTTTCAGCCACCATTTTTCAGTGGGGGCCACACGCCTGCCTGCTGAGGCATCACGGGAGCCTCTGGGATGATGGAAAGGTCAAAAGCAGGTGAGAAAGGTAGGAAATAGGGCAAAACTAGGGATTGCCACCATAAGCAATCCAACCTGGCAGTGCCAAGGATTGAGCCTGGGCCCTCTGCAGGCACGCACATGCTCCAGCAGGGAGCCATTGTTCCGTCCGAGCAGATGACAGTCACGCCTTTGTCACTAACAGGACGATCTCACGAGTACCAAATTGTTCAAGTCACGCTTTTAAGAGCCTTACTCAAGTGCTAAGCCCAGCCTCTGCATGGCAGATAATTGGCTATTTGCCCAACCTCTTTTTTGTTCGTGATTTAAACTTGATGCCAACGCTCACAGGTGTGCAGGCTGTATGTTTTCGACATACAAGGAGCCGGCATTTGGCAGCACAACAACAAATTATTTCATAATCGTCAGCTACATATTTCTTCCAGCCTTGGCTCTGTTCAAAGGCTTCACTTCACGTCACTGAAGGCCTGTGTTTGTGGGTGAGAAGCTATAGTACTGCGTTCCGTGACCGTGCAGAATGTTTCAGTGTGTTGGTTGAGAAGATCAAGGAAACAGCAATCTGTAGCCAAGCTGTGCATACCTACACTTGCTAGCAGAGGGGATTCCCCCTTCTTTACTTAACGTGAAGGACTCTTATCACAAAGGAAAGTACAACAGAGGTTAAGGTGTGTGCATAGGTACACAGGTACCTTCAAAGGTACACAGCAGCTGAGCAATGCCCTTTGCCCTATGAGTTTTTTCTGGTGAAAGGCGTGTTTGTGTATGTACTTCTCAACGCTAGCATAAATGGGTTCCACCACTGATGTCTACCTCCATAAAGAAATTTCAGAAAGTCCTTGCTGGATCGGACTGAAGGTCCCTCAAGCCCAGTAATCTGTTTCCCTCAGCAGCCAACCAGAGCCCTCTGAGAGTCCACCAGCAGGGCTTGGCAGCAATATCCCTCTTTCGCTGCCACTCTCCCAGCAGCTTGTGTTTGGTGGCACACCATCTCTGAACAGGAGATTCTGTCCAGCCACATTCATTGCCGACAGCCATGGAATGATCTTGTCTCCAGGAGTTTATGCATTGCCCTTTGAAAGGAATCAAAGCTCTTGGCCATGCTCCAACCTTACAACTAAAACAAGACATCTATCTGAAGATGTGCTTCCTTTGGCCTGTCTTGAGTCTGCAGCCCATCAGTTTAATGGGATGATCCCAACATCTAGTGTTACAAGGGGTGGTGGTGGAGTTCTCTCTCCCTCTCTCCCTTTCTCTCTCCTTTCTCCACAAGATTATGCAAACCTTTGTTGCATTCTCTTCATCTTTTTTTCTGAAGTCCTGAAAGCATGGGCTTTCCCTTGTGGGGGAAGTTCTTCAGGCCCTTGGGCACTTTGGTTGCCCTCTATGGAAGGCCAATTGCGGGGGGGGGGGGTCTAGGTGAAAAGATAATGGTTTGACTCAGACCACCTAAGAAGTGCATGGCAAATGAGAAATTTGAACCTAGAACACAATCCTGTACAACAATGGTTCTCAAACATTTTAGTACCGGGACCCACTTTTTAGAACGACAGTCTGTCCAGGACCCACTGGAAGTGCCATCATTGTGACACCAGAGCCAGCTGCTTTCCTGAAAATGCAGCAATACGTTGGGTTATTTCTCAGCCATTTTCCAATTGCAAAGTGAATCAGAAAGGGAAAAATCTATTGACAATCTCGACACAAGCAAAACAACCACACAGCCCTCCCCCTTTTCCAGCATCCCATATTTTCAATATGGCTGCTCTAGGTGTTTTGTGAGGTTCTGACCCACAGTTTGGGAACCTCTGCTGTTTACAGTTATCTGGAGGAAGTCCCAGCAGAATTCTCTGCATGTTTACTGCTGAGTAAACATGCAGAGAATCACACTGTTAGCCACTAACAACAGTAATTGGATGAGTAGCAGACATTGTTTTAATCAGTGAAATAACTCTTCTTGTGTTCCCGTCCACAATGCTAAACCCACAAAGTATCCTCAAAAGCCTGAAAAGTTTAGGCTGAAATCCTAAGTGCATTTGCCTTGCAGTAAGCTTCATTGAACAAATGAGACTTATTTCCTAGTAAGCGTGGGGTGTTATGTTAAAATGTCTGTCATCAGAGGGGTACAAGTCTGATCTCTTTGAGGAGTCTTGACAGCAGGAGTTTTCCTTTGGTTGGGTTAATTCAGCTGATTACATTTTTTGTTGATTAAACTGGAGAGAAAACTTGGCTCCTGCGAGGCCTTTTGCTTTGATCAGCAGTTCCTGAGGTAATGTTGCTAGTCCTATTTGCTAACAACATTCTGGACACCCCTGTGTAAAAAAAGTACAAAATAAAACACTTGGGAACAGTTGCATAGCTAATGAAATTGTAGCCCAGTGCAGAGGGCAAAATGTTGCCCTGGAAGTGACATCACAACAGGAAGTGACATCACAGTTGCATTTTTGTTTTCTCTGGTTTTTTGGCCATAGCTTTTGCTCGAATGAAGATATTACACTCTGGTTTGTTTCATTGCATTCTACATTAAATTACCTTTCCAATATATACCATGATGGTTTTATTCATACATATCAAGGTTTTCACAATTTTGGCCATTAATGTCAAGCTCAGCTTGTTGCCCCCTCTCAAAGCTTGTTGCCCGGTGCAATTGCACCCTCTGCACTTCATTAGTTACACCTCTGCTTTGGAACACATGAAATGATACAGATTAGCACAAACCTCAGATTTGATGTGGTTTTATAGGAATTCTTTCTAAGGATGTAGGATAGTGACGCCCCTTATCTGATTTGCCATAAAATCAAGAAGTAGTAGGGGAGTTAAATGAGTTATGAAATGTACATTATAGCCAAAGCCAGGTTAGAGTGAAAATGCTCCAAAATATATAACTAGCAAGATTCCTTTGGCTAGGCAAATTATTGGACAGCTTAACTGGCATCAAACTTTTTTTTTCCTGTTTTGGCTTTTCCCTATAGAGGGACTGATAATTCTGTAAGAAGGCTGGACATTTCTACAATAATTTTTGGCAGCCTCAGGGCTCTTTTGACTATATTATTTTGAAGAGTAGAAAATACAAGAACTAGTTTTGCCTCTCCATTGTTGCAAAAAAAATGTAATGTCTAACTTTCAAACATTATTTATTATGATTAATAAGCACGAGTCTGAAGTGCAATCAGACTCATAACATAAAATAAATTCCAAGGCATGACGCTCTAATTGAAGGTGCTATCTAGAAATTCTCCAGTGTCTGGTTTTCTGGGGGAGGAACTTGGCCTTTTGAAGGAGCTGATCCCCCCCCCCAAGAATGTAAGTAGAGACCTGGTGGATTAGGGCAAAGGTCCACCTTTCCCAGCCCCGCACATGGTCAATGGGGTGCTTTCAGGCATTGAAGGCAATATCCTTCTCCCACTGTGCCCCCCCCCGCCCAACAACTGGTAGCCAGTGACCTCCTGCTACTGAATCTGGAGGTTCCGTGTGGCCAGCGGCGTCATTCACCCGGTACGCTGGGCGGGACTTACCTTTGAGCGGCAGTCCGCCTGTTGCGTCACACCGCATTCCGCCGCTTTCCCACCCGCTGGGGCGGGCGGGAAAGCGGCGGAACGCCGCGTCACGCAACCGGCGGACTACCGCTCAAAGGTAAGTCCCGCCCACTGTACCGGGTGAATGACGCCGCTACGTGTGGCCATTGCGATGAATAGCTGTTGTTGGATGTGCCCTCCATTAATTTGTCACTGAGCCCCTGTGGCAAGCAGAGACCAGGCTTTTCATCTCTCTCCTTGAAAATGTGTCTTAATGAGCCACTTCTGAAAAGGAATTCTGAAAAGGAATATTATATCATGCAACATTATTTCGGTAAATGGCAGGATGTTACTTGATCTTGAATGCCACTGTTCAGGTTTCCCCTGAGAAAAGTGTCATTATTGCCCACTAACGTTACTGCTCATTTTGCGTGATCAACTCAGAACACAATCCTAATGTGGAGTTAGGCCGGCACAGTTAGGCCAGCAAAGTTTGGCCGGCACCAGGGACACCATAAAGCACATTTGGAGCACTCTCGGAGTTGGGGGGGGGGGATAGCGTACATCTGTGCAGTGGCCTCTCTGACTCCGAGAGTGGTCCAAACACAGTTTACGGCGTCGCTTGTGCTGGCCAAACTTTGCTGGCCTAACTGTGCCTTAGGGCTCTGAGTCTTAGGGTGCAATCCTAACCAACTTTCAAGCAACAGGGTAAGGGCAGTGCAGCTCCTAGGCAGGGGAAGAAGCCTTTCCTCTACCTTGACGAGGCCTCCATGACTGCAAGGTGCAGCACAAGCCCCATTGGCACAGCTGTGTCAGTGCTGGAAAGTTGGGTAGGATTGCATCCTCAGTTGATGAATTGTATGAGCCCAAACCTATGCTGGCTTTACACGATCCCCTTTTCTTGCGATCTGCCAGCATCAAGCTGGGCCCACTGGTGCAGTAGCTGCCCTGTGCTGGCAGTGGCAGGCCACAGAACCACCGCTGGCACAGGGAATTCCACTGTGGGGGCAGCTCAGGTGACGGTCAGGGGGGCTGAGCCAGGAACAAGAGGGAGAGGATCACAGTGGCGCGAGCACATGCCGAGATCTTATCCCCTTTTCCTGGCACAAACCTCTCTGACTCTCCTTGGACTCATGCCAGCTAAAGTGCTGGCACAGGACCAGTGAGTCTATTGGAGGGGAAAGTAAAAATGTTCTTTACTTGCCTCTCCAGGGCTGTATGCCCAGCCTAGCCCAAAGCGTGCAGCTTGCACTCTGTCCGCTGTGCTGCAAGGGCTTTGCAGGGGGGGGGGATAGGATTGGGCTGTTAGTCAATCAGTTGCGCAGTCCTGGGTGTATCAGTCATAAGCCCCATTGAGTTCAGTGGAAGTCAGTGCTAGGTCAGTGGGTTTAGGATTTCAGCCTAAAGCAATGTCAATGTGTGTATGCGAGAAGCACATTTGCATTGGTTTTAGATGATCTGTGTAGGGGTCCTGGCAAGCATCATCTTAGAAGAGACATTCCTTCCTGTGTGAGAGATTGCCAAGGGAGGTGGTGGATTCTGGTGTGACTGACCCTACCTGCTGTGTTCCAAAGCCCTGCTGCCACAAAGCAAGCCCTTGCAAAGTAGCAGGTGAGCTGCCTTCATGGTCCCATGACTGGACGCAAAGCAGAGTTTTTTGTGTCCTGGTCAGCTGGGGGAAGATGAAGATGCTCAACAATAAGCAACAACAAGGATAATGACACCTGCATTGGGATGACTCTGCCATATTTTCAGGGTGCTGAAGCATCACAGAAGCCCAAAGATATGATAGCCAGGGATTTTCTCCCCTGGTGCACAGTTCATTGCGGGAGAACAGTATGATGTGGCACACACCTACAGTGTGACAAGCACACAATACTTTGCCCCCTTGTTGAAGCTCTTTCTTGTGTACACAACAAGCAGCACTCAGGATCTGTTCTGGTACGGACAAGAATGTGTGCAAAGACACAGTCTCACAAATGGCATGCTCAAACGATGCCAAGAAAAACACTTCTTTATTCTCGATGCTAATTATGCGCCCTGACTGCCCTCGGGTGTATGTGCTTCCAGGGTTGCTCTCCGTTCATGCAGGGATCGGGGAGAGATGGAAGTAAATGTGATGAAATCTCACCCTCTCTGACCTGCTCAGAGCTGGAATCTGCAGCAGTGACTGAGCACACTGCTTCCAGGGAAGCGAAGAGGTGGCAGGAGGAACGCTTCTGCGTTTCCTTCAATTGACCTTCTCTGTCTCACGGAAGGAGTGTAATGGGTAGACTCCCGAGGGAGCGGGGGAAAGGCCGCCAATCCAGAAGACGGACTGCCACACAGACCCCCTGGAAGTCACGCGGGAGGAGAATGAAGGCACTTAGCAGTTGGCTGCTGGCACAAGGAGAGACTGTTTGTGCAGCCCGGAGAAAGAGGAGGGCAAAACGTTGCACCATTGTGGATCGGATTGACAAAGCCTTGAAGAAATCAGCAACTCCGGGCGATGCTGGCTGGAGAAGGGCATTGCAGGACCTGGACACGTGGACTGGGATGGGCTTTTCTTGGCTAGCGCCTCCTTCGACACAGGTGCAGTTGTGGAAGCACTACTGCCTTTTCTCAGCCATCCAGAGCCATCCTTTTCTCATATGACCATCCAGAGCAAGCACCAGAATGACAGCCTTTTAGGTTTCCAAAAGCCAACACAACATTTCCCCGCTATTTCGGTAATTAAGACATCGAATGAGCCTGAGTGAAACTATGCAAAAGGTTCTTGATATAATTAGAAGCAACTTGTTCGCTCATAACTAATTCTTAATGAAAGCCATTTGTCTGCCTGCCCTCCTTCTCAAGGGTGAAAGGCGAGGGGTGATGAATGCTTGGAGTCGGAGGAAGCAAAGACGGCAAGGAGTCAATTTGCTCCCGCCGAGGCGCGTTCCACCCGCTTTTGACAGTCACTTTCAAGGCCAACTTGAACTGGTAAAAAGATCCCAGGTTCGCGTTTACACTGGATACACCTTGTGTCAGATCTTGACAAAAGCTGGAAATCACCATTGAAAATATCAGTTGCAAAGATGCTTCTCGCGAAGTCATTGAGCCCAAATGTCAAGGAGGAGCGTCTTTTAAGTCATCCGCGCCTGAAAAGAGAGAAAGAGATGAAAAGTCTGAAATTTGTTGCATGGGATGAAACTTGTCCTTTTTCAACAAGGCAGCTGTGCCCAGCTGGTGATAGATTCATCGTATAAAATGAGGGATTAGTAAACAGTGTGTACCTTTTTAAAGACCAAAACAAGTCCTTGCTCATCGCCTGGGCTTAATTGCCGTGGTTATATCAAAGCCACATAAAAATTTAATCATCAACCACAAGTCAGCCTTTGTCTTTGTGTGTGTGCCCTGCTTCCCTGTTTTTCCACCTGTTCAAATGAAAGATTCTTGGAGTATCACAATATGCAAATCTGGTTTATGATGCACAAATACTGTGTGCCCTTTCATCTCTGCACGGCTTTGATGTCATGACATGGAAAGCTTTTAGTGCCACCTCCCCCCAGACATACAAATCTTATCTGATTCATAAAGGTGTGTGCCCTGGTTAACTAGATTGTGCCCAGCAGATGCCTCCTTTTTAACCTTCCCCTCATAAAGTGCATATTAAAAAAAAGCAGTGCAATAAGGGGGGAAAGGGAGGGAAATACAGACCACAGAGCCTGCAGCAAGCCAGGTAAGGGGACTGACAGAAGGCAGGGGACAAATCTCCAAAGCAATAGAAAACATGGCGGCGAAGAGGCGTAGATCCAAATCAGGACTTCCCTGCTTGGCATCTCGCCTCTGCCCAGACCTCACAGGCAGCTCGGTGCCTGTGCTCTTGCCGTACCCTGGATCCAGGTGGCATAAAGAGTGCCCTTAGACACTTGGGGCCAGTTGGCGCTGGGCCTCAGCACCATGAAGACAATGGGACGGCCAGTGGCAAGCCTATTCCAGGCAGGAGGAAGAGGGGAAGGGGCCGAACTGGGCGGAGGGAGCGTGGACTGTGCGGTGGGCCAGGCATGGGAAGGGGTGGAGATGCTGGCAGACTCTGCGGCGGAACCCGACTCCTCCTCCCAAGCCGACAAACCTGACTCGGGTCTTTTCAGTTCTGCACCCAATCAACAGTGAGCGCAGATAAGAACATAAGCAGAGCCCCACTGGATCAGGCCAAAGGCCCATCTAGTCCAGCTTCTTGCATCTCGCAGCGGCCCACCAGATGCCTCAGAGGGAATACATATGTAGATATGTGCATCTCGTTGCCACTCCCCTGCATCTGGCACTCCGAGGTAGCCTACCTCTAGAGTAAGGAGGTTGCACTAACCATCATGGCCTGTAGCCTGCAATGGACTTTTCCTCCAGAAATCTGTCCAGTCCCCTTTTAAAGGCACCTAGGCCAGACGCCATCACCACCTTCTGTGGCAAGGAGTTCCACAGATTAATTACCCACTGGCTAAAAAAGTGTTTCTTTTTATCTGTTCTGACTCTCCCAACACTCAATTTTAGTGGATGTCCCCTGGCTCTGGTATTATGTGAGAAGGAAAAGAACCTCCCTCTATCCACTTTATCCATCCCGTGCATAATTTTGTATGCCCCCAAGATCGGAGGAGACCCACTCGGATTGCTATTGATCAACACAGGGTAAGGGAATGTTTGCTCCCTTGTTTGTTCCCTTGTTCCAGCAGCTGCTTCCCTGGCCCCATAGGATACAGCAGCAGCCATTTCAGTGCAGCTATAGCCCTGGGTGCTAGGAAAGCATCGGATTGGGCCCCAGATGGCCTTAGGCAATTCATAGTTCTTCATTTTCAAGGTGCGGGGACAGTTGAAATTCCCCGGCAGGACAGATATATGGAGTACATCCAGATGCCACATGTGAATGCGACAGGTCTTTGCATGTTAAGTATGATTATTAAACAAGTCAAAAGCATGACACAGACAAAATGAGCAAGACAGCCCCATTTCAGCAAGGAAAGAGGGCCAATGGAAACCTCTGACTTGGTCACTGGGCATGACTTGCACTCTCAGGTAGGTCGCAGTGTTCCTTGAGACGCTGGTAAGAATGATGCCTGTATCATTCCCTGCTAACTGGGCAAGAGGCACTTTTTCAAGTGGTGTCCTCTTATATTTAGCAGGGGGAGAGCAATTGTCCCTCTTCACCCCAGCACAGTGTCTTTCTCGTGGCTGTTGCTGGTGGTGTTCTCCATTCTTTTAGATTGTGAGCCCTTTTGGGACAGGGAGCGATTTAGCTTTATTATTACTATTTACCTGTAAACCACTTTGTGAACTTTGTGTTGAAAAGTGGTATATAAATACTAGTGATTGATTGATTGATCAGTGGCAAGACAGCAGCAGGAATACTCAGACGGAATACTTGTGCTCAATGGGGTTTACTCCCAGGAACGTATGGGTAGGATTGCAGCCTAACAGCCCAGTCCTGAACTGCCGGCTCCTGGAGGAGCAGAGGGACCGCAGTGGCGACTGCTGCATCTGGTGGGTGCCGTGGCAGCCTCTGGAGTCTCCCCGGGGGAGGGGGATGCTCATCCCGGCTCCCACAATGGGGCTTCTCAAGCCTCCGCTGGCTGTTCTGCAGGGACAGACTTGAGAGCCCTTGTGTGGGGCGTCTAAGCCCGACCCAGGAGAGGAGGGCGCAGCGGTGAGGGCTGCCCTCAGCTCCACCCCCTTTCTGAGGCCGCTCCTGCCCCTTCCCAGTTCTGCCCTCCCCCGCCGTCCCCACGCCCTCCCCCACCCCGGAAAGCCAGCCTGCCGGCCTGCGGTTGTACTTCCATGGTCAGCAGTATGGCAGCCGCTCCATGGTGTTGAGGCTCAGCGCCACTTGCGCCGGCACAGTGAACCTGCTTTGCAGCACATTCGGGACACCGGAGCTGGCAGTAAGCGCTTGCCACTGGCTTCAGGATCAGGCTCCTAATCTGTTGCTACTGGAAAGGACTCATTCATTGCATGGGGCATATTCCGTGTCACTATTGCTTGACGTGGGCAAATCCAGCTGATTTTCTTATCTTCTTATTGGCTGGTAGAATGTTTAGCAAGCGGCAGTAGGTGGGGTGCCCTGGACGTGGCTTGGATGAGGAGAGGTGGGACTCTGCAGGTGAACCCGCAGCCAGGCCTAGGATGTGGCTTCATTGCTGAGCAAATGGAGATAGGTGGTGAGTTGACCTTACGAAAGCCCTTGAGCCGCTGCCTGGGGTGTGACTGTGGCCAACTAGTGATAGCACTGCTGGACCTGATAAGTCCCTGGTGTTCTGTGCTGCACCACTTAGGATAAACATGTCACTTGGAGCCACCTCGCTTCAGTCAGAAGAGCACTTTCAAATATTCTGCCGTCAGAAAGAGTGAAATGTACTTGTGTTTAACTTTCTGTTATTGGGTGTACTGTACTTAGAGGGCGGTCACAGCACTATGGGTGCAATCCTAACCTAGAGTTAGGCCGGCGCAGTTAGGCCAGCAAAGTTTGGCCAGCACAAGGGACACCGTCAAGTATGTTTGGAGCACTCTTGGAGAGGCCGGCACACAGATGTGCGCCATCTTCCCTGATTCGGAGAATGGTCCAAACATGCTTTACGGTGGCTCTTGCGCAGGCCAAACTTTGCTCGCCTAATTCCAGGTTAGGATTGCACTCTTAGTTTTGCAACTGCCCCTCCTCTTCAGAGCCATTCCCAGTGGATATAGCAAAACAGCGGCTACGTTGGCTCCTAACGGCTCTGAAAAGAAGCGGGAACAGCCGCGTGCAAACGTCGTGTTGTGGTTTCCCACCAGGGTCGCCTCTTACCCATATTACAAACTTTGGCCAGCTGTGTATTTGTCTGCTGTACCTTGACTAGGGATTCATTTCCCTGACAGGTGTTGGACTTGCAATAGTTGTTTTTATTAACAAAACTAATAATAGTTTTATTAACAATAATATTAATTTATAATGTATAAAAATTAATAGTTTTGTTAACCAGGGTTCTATGCAGCTCTTGGAATGGAGAAGGGGGGAACACGTTTGTGCAGGAGTTCAGCCCCCTGCCACGGATCCCAGCAGGCACGTCCCAGCGGCCTCTGGTCTGGGGTTGACGTTCTCCTTGGTGGCTGAGGAACAGGCTGGGTCAGGAATAAGACGGCTGGCCCCAGAAAGTCAATAATCTCAGGAACACAAATAAAAACCGTCGACTGCGAGGGAGCCGCACAAGAATGCCTTCGCCCTTGTCCTTCGACTAGCTATTTTTGTGAACTTGAAAGCTGCCTGAAAGCCGGCTCCCCGGTCTATTATTCTGTCGGCACAGGTCAAATACCTGCCCTAGCAGACACCCTAGTTAATGTTCAACCCCCAAATTAATAGATTAGATAACTATTACATGCTCTTAGTGCCAATTAATTTAGCGACTTGGACTTGTTGATTTTCTCTCTCTCCTGTGCTCGCTTTTCTCAAGCTGGGCTAAATCCTGCACTGACGCTGTCCTGTGGCCAGGTTGGCTCAGCCTCACGGCGAGGCCCTTTTTTGTGCTACAGTTGCCAAGCGCTGGATGGGGTTGACACAAGTAATCCCCCCCTGGATTCCCCCAGCGATGTGATGTCAGAAAGGAGTCCATCAAGCGGGGCTATTAAAGAACACATTAAACATGTGCCTCATTGTACGGTTTACGTGAGCTTACCTTAGAATAACAACACTGCAGGGGCATTTGTTTGAAAATGAAAGGATTATACGGCCTTTTGTAAAATAAGGAATTCAGTTTTTGGGAGGGGCAGCAGAATGGTGACTTTATTTTCTGTTTATGTACCTAAGGAACCTTTGATACGTCGGCTTCTGTCACCAGCTCTCAGTCCACTTGTAATGTCTTGTATCAACCGAGATGAAATGCACACGGCCTCAAATCGCTTATGTCAAACATCGAACCACACAGACGGCAGACGGCAGTACTTATGCGGAGATTATCGCAAGAGGGGGACGAGGGCATTTAGGAATCCATCAGTAATTTATCTTTAAAGAGCATTCAAGAATCAGTCTATATCCTTTAATTGTCAGATAGATGCTTTCAGCTTTCAGGTTGTGTCAGAAACAAATTGAGAAAAAAAAAAAAGTGAGAGTCGCATCCTCACTTGGCTATTTCAGATGGCTCAAAGTACTTATTTTTTTGCCAACGGCATGCTCCAATGGGAGTGATTCCTCCCCAGCAGCTGGAAATTGTATTGGGGTTCCCCCCCCAATAATGATTGGAATTAAGCCGAGTACTGGGCACAATGGGCTTGTCAGGGTCCGGAAAAGAGGAGTGTCTGCGGGGGAGGCTTGCCCCCCAGTCCTGTGCTGGTGCGAAACCCCTCCTATCCCAAGCACGTCCGGGCAACGTCATGCCGGAGGTGCCCCAAGGCTGGTGCAACTTGGGCCAAATCCCAGGCCGCCCCTGGTGCAGCCCCTCATCACAGTAGCGCACCCAGAGACCATGGAAACGGCAAAACAGAGTGGCGCCTTGGCATCAGCGCTTCGTGGCCATGACAATGCGACGATTGCCAGGAGATCCGTGCGATGCCCAATCACTGCGTCCAGCCAGCCCCAACAGTGGGGGGCCAGAGGAGCGGTGCCAGGGCGAACTGAGCAGGGGGTGGGGGCAGGGCAGGGCAGGGCCAATGCGTGGCTGGTGCTGGGCTCCCACACCAGCCACTGGGAACAGGCATCACAGCAATAGGCAGCACCACCCCGCCAAGGGGAGGTGTCCTAAGCACACTACACACAGGCACATGGACCGTGACACAAGGACTCCAGGCGTTACTACGGTATCAGCAGCAAAGGGGCAAAAGCACAGAGCACCTGCGAGCCCAGCCCCCAGGGCTCTTCAAAGCTCTTCACCCCACGCACTCAGGGCGCCATCCTCACCTGGAGTTAGGCCAGCCAAGGGCCACTGTAAAACGCATGACGCCTGATTTGGATCAGAGTCATGGCAGGAGGGAAAGGGTTGGGATCTGCCCAAGGGCGTGGCCACAGGATGCAGGCATCTGGTTGTCTACTGAGCTCCCTGAGGCACCTGGTGAGCCACCGCGAGATGCAGGAAGCTGGACTAGCTGGGCCTTTGGCCTGATCCAGCAAGGGGGCTCTTCTGATGTTCTTATGGCCCTGTTTGTGCTGTGGCCCAAACTCAGGTGGCAGGACCCCCGTGGCTGCTCTGTTCTCCAAGAAGACAGCTGCACTCGCCCAGTGTGCACATGGAGCTCACAACATTACACGGCGCTTACAGGTGAAAAAGGGAAAAGCTCAGCAGTTTACTGGGCTGCCCTCAAGCCTCTGTGCTTTGCGAATGAAACGGGGAACAAAACTGGCCACGATTCATGCTGGAATGAACAGTGCCCAGGATAAACCAGTAACCAATTGAACCCAGCGGGTCATGCTGAAAGTAAATCGAGCCAGAAAACCAAAGCAATTCCTGGCGCACCCCCAGTCCACTGTGATATGACTCTTAGGACACATGTAATAGCTGGGCCTGGGAATTGTACTCAAAGATGGATTTTGTACAAACCACAGTGATGTCTGCAATGCGCATTGATCGCTGAGCAAAGAACTTCTAATGGCTTTGTTGCATTTCCTCATTTTTGTGGGTTTGAGTATTGGAAAAAATAATCTATATCATTAGCATTGCACAAGTGAGGTGCTTAAGTTGACCCATTAACTTTTTTTGTCCATTAACTCCTTCCTTTTCTTTTCTTAAATGATGTAAGCTACTAAAAGTATCACCAGTGAAGTTTTTTTGCGGGTTCTTTTCAGGTGTAAAGAATGCTAACTTGGGATGCAGCTTTTTAAATTAAAGAAGAGGGGAAGTAAAAGGTACATTCAGGACCAGCCTGAGCTCAAGTGCCAGGTAGTCAAGCCAGTGGCGGGGCAAGGCAAGGCAAGGCAAGGCAAGGCAAGGCAAGGCAAGGGTGCGTATGTGTGTGTGTGTGTGTGTGTGTGTGAATCACAACTCCAACAAGTTGCTGAGACCGCCAGGCTATATTGGGGCCATGGGTTGGAGAAGGTCTGCAGCGTCGTGGCCAATTCCAGGCTGGGCCATCCGGCCTCCTAGAGCAGGGGTGTCAAACCCGTTTCATAAATAGCTGTCATGGCACCTGATGAGGACTGGAAGTGATGCCATTAAGCAGCTGATGGTCGGAAATGAGCACTTCATTTTCACATAGAAACATTAGCTGCAAATGACAGAAGAGAAAATGTGCAAATCTCGATCATATTTTCAAGACAGGAGAGCCCAATGCTCCCGCAGGCCACCCTTCCAGCGGTGCTACTTCTACTTCGTTGCTCAGCCGCTGAGAGGCGGTCTGGAAAGTACGGTGGCATACCTAGAGGAGGGCACAACACTAGGTTTTTCAGGAGCCTGAGTTCCTATGTAATGTGGCTCCTCCCCCTCGCCTTCAGAGCCATTTGTGGCTCAAAGCCTCCAAGCCAGCTCTTTGAGCCGCAAATGGCTCTGGAGGCAAGGGGGAGGGGCCATGTTACACAGGAGCTCAGGCCCCTGCAAGACTTAGTTTTGCCACACAGCCCCCCCCGGAATGCCACTGGCGAAGTCAAGCCTCGGCAGAAGCTGCGGTGCTGAAAGGGGGCCTCTGGGACAGCCCAGTGACAACAGGGGTCAGATGAAGAGCGTCCAGGGGCTGCACCCCTGTCCTAGAGGGTGCCTCTTCTCAAGGATGTTTTGCTGGGGAACCAGCACTGGGGTCGGGCTGGACCAAGGGACTGAGGACTGCGAGCCGGCTCGCCATGCCCTACTTGGCACCGGACACAGAAGAAACTTCATCTCTCTCTCTCTCTCCCCCCCCCACTGCGTTGTTATCTACCTGGTCCCTGAAGGATGAGGTACCTTAGAACCAGCGGTGTCATTCAAATGATTTAGGAACAGGAACTAATTTTTGATTGGCACTTGTCGGGAACCCGGAACGCGCCACGGAGCCCGTTAGGATCCGTTCTGGTCCGTTCCCCCCGAATGACATCACTGCCTTCGCCCCCCTAGGAATCCAGAGTCGCTCCCTTTAACCCTCTGTATGCCGGCCAACCAAGAAGAAAAGCTCTTTGCAGAGGAATTGGGAGGGGGGAGGAGGGAGAGTGAAGTGGGCGGAGTCAGCCCTAATTTTAACTAGTGGAACTGAGTTCCCCCGCGTTCCCCCTGCATGACATCACTGCTTAGAACCCGACTGAACAGATCGGTGGGGAGGCACCCTGACGGCCTCAGCGTGTTTGCCCACAAGCCTTGATTATTTTTCTCGGTAAAACTCTTATCTCCTGGCACGGCACCTCTCCGACGTCAGCTGTTGTGATTCCAAGAGTTGACACATTTGCAAACTGAGCCAGCGGCTGGATGACGCTGACGAACTGACTGCAAGATGACAAAAAATAAGCACCCGTGCTTACCATCCTGTGTAAATCTTGGCATGTCAGGTTGCTGAGATGCTTTGGCTGCCACCCAACGGTGTTGCGACATCTTCTGGAGGCCCCACCAGCCAGGCAGTTTGTGTTGCTTCACTCGCCGCGTTGAAGCTTTTGTCTTCCACCTTTGCAAGCTCTGTAGGGCAGTCTTGTGGTCGTGTCTCAGAGGCAACCGATGCAAGACAGCAAGCAGGTGATGGGCCCAGGTGTGCTTGTTTCCCCCCTTCCCAAATAGCCACTGAGGGGATTCCAAGCCAGATTGGGGTGGCAGAATGGGGAAGGGGGATGAGCAGCTGTTAGGGGAGAAGCCTCATTCCCACGTTCAAACTCATGGGACACTAAAAGTGTCACGTGTGCTTCCATCTTTTTCTTTTTTTTGGCGTGGGTGTAACAGAAGTTCTCAGCTTCAATCCCTAACAATCTCCAGGTGGGACTAGGAAAGAACTCTTTTAGAAGTCCTGGAGAACTGTTCTCAGACTGCATAGATCAGTGGTTCCCAAACTGTGGGTCAGGACCCACCAGTGGGTTCCAAGCCAATGTCAGGTGGGTTGCAAAGCATCTAGAGCAGCCATATTGAAAATATGGGAAGATGGGCTGCTGGAGACAGCTGTGTGGTTGTTTTGCTTGTGTCAAGGTTGTAAATAGGCTTTTTCTTCCTGATTCACTTTGCTATTGGAGAATGGCTGAGAAATAGCCCAACTTATTGCTGCACTCAGGAAAGCATCAGGCTCTGGTGTCACAGTGACGGCACTTCAGGCCATGACATCACTTCTGGTGGGTCCTAGACAGATTGTCATTCTCAAAAGTGGGTCTCTGCTAAAAAGTGTGAGAACCGCTTGAGTAAAGGCCTTGGAGCAGTACTTAAGAGAGCAATCCCAACCTGGAGTTAGGCCGGCAAAGACGTGTGCCTTCCTCCCTGACTCTGAGAGTAATCCAAACGTGCTTTATGGTGGCCCTTGCGCCAGCCAGACTTTGCTGGCCTAACTGTGCCGGCCTAATTCCAGGTTAGGATTGTGAGATCTCATTGCTTTTTTGGACTGCCAACAACTTTTGTTTGATGGTGTTTGTTTTATTGCTGCTTCATTTTGATTTCAGCTCTGTTCCCCAGCCACCTCCAGCACGTCACTGAAGTGGAAAGCGTGGGGTAAACTTTTTTTTTTAAACCTCCTGGCCCCCTGCTGCAGTCCCAATCCACCTTGTCAACCCCCCCCCCCACACACACCCCACAGCTGCTATTTGTGAAAAAGATCTCGTATTCTGTATTCTGTATTCAACCA
Organism: Lerista edwardsae; assembly: GCA_029204185.1. NCBI lineage: Eukaryota > Metazoa > Chordata > Lepidosauria > Squamata > Scincidae > Lerista > Lerista edwardsae. The sequence continues at coordinate 4,264,957 of JAJKFI010000057.1, read as the reverse complement.
CAGATCTCGGCCATCTCATCCATTTTGGCCTAACTCTCCTAACCAGCTCTAAAATTGCTTCTGAGTCAGGTCCTAGCAAAATTAAAAAATAATCCAGAATAAGTGGACACTAGAATATACACTATTAGTAGGGTTACCAGCTACAAACTGGGACAGAGTGTCTATACCTTTAACTACGGTATAGAAGTGGGAGTTTTGGCAGGTGCACCTTCCATGATGAGCTGCACCTGCCCCAACTCCCGCTTCTCTACAATGGTTAAAGGTAGAGGCACTCTGCCCCAGTTTGTATCTGGCAACCCTACCTATTAGAGCAGTGCCCAGTGGTGTTCCTTGTTATGTGGCATCTCTTGCTTTTCTTCAGAGCCGTCGTGTTGCGGTTGACAGTGCCAGGTAAGGAGTTGTAGGAGGCTCCCGGGGCTCATTCACGGTCCTTCCTGCTCCTTAATCATAGGTTTCTGCAAGTTCAAAGCCTCGTTGCCTGTTACTGAGCACAGCTGTTCCAACTGAGTTCTGGGCTCTGCGCCAGAAGATTGTATAAAACACCTTTGGAACATGCCTGTCCCCTCTTAGAACATCGCTTGGTGTTTGTAGTGTTTTAAATTCTCACCAAACTCGTTCTGTTCTTTTGAATCAGAAATAGCCGTGGCACATCTGTCTCGGGGCTGTTGTCTTCTCCTTTGGAAACCAAGGCTAAGGACATTTCGGGGCTGTTGTTCAGAGCGCTGGAGTTCACGCCGGGAATATTGCCAGAGATTTTCCCTGTGTACGAATCTTCAAGCCCAAGTTGCTCTGCTTCCCAAAGGACAGTTTTGGTTGTGTAAGTCCAGCTACAGTTGGCCACTGGCTTGGCTTGGCAAGTAAATGAAGATGCTTCCAAAGCATCAGAAATGGCTCCAATTATTTTCCAAGCTGATCCTTCATTTGGAAGTTCTGCACCTCCCAAACCCCCTCTCCACTTCCCTTCCAACAAGTCCTATTTGTCCAGGGGAGACTCTGCAAAGGGATTCTTTCCCTCTCCACCAGAAGAAAATTCTGGGTGACTCTTTGGAAAGGTACTGTATTGCGGTTGAAGCCACACATGGGGAAAAAACCCTACTCATTTCTTAAGGGCCGCTGGCTCTTGTGGTGGGTGCATTAGAATGGGGAAGAAGGGAAGCCAAGCAGGTTGCCCTCAGCGGTGGCTGGACTGGAGGCCCCACCTGACACTGCCTCGCACCCGCCGCTGCCACCTTGTGCCAAAAGAAGCCCTTACTGTGCCCCATCGTGCAGTTTTCACACGCCTGGAAGTGCGAGATGCCCAGGTTTATTGAAAGGGGCTGCAGAAATGAAGGCACTCCCGCATCCGTACGGTCCCTGTAAAGAGAACCCAAAGTCCCGCTCTTCTGGGTTTACAAAAACCACAGGACAGAGCATGGCAAGGAAGTGGAGCCACATGGCGCACATGCAAGGCAGGCTGGAGGGGGGCAGTAGCAGACTCAGGGTGAAGGCACCGTGGGGCGGGGAAGACAGCGAAACGGACCGGAATGCGACGGGTGAGCTGCCGCTCACCTGTTCCTCCCGCCCAGCATTCCGGCTGCATGACACCGCTGGGTGAAGGGCACCCCAAATCCGCCACCCCCTTCCCCTGCCATCTGCCACGGACACAAGCTGCATCAGGTTGCCCCATGGCAACCAGCCAGCAGTGCTCCCCCCCCCCTCACCTTCTTGGAGGCCAACACTGCAGCTCCTGAAGGCTTCAGATGGGCCTGAGCCTCCCGGACCTGGTTTGTATCCCGCCTTAGGTGACGGCTGGGGTGGTGACGGGATTGTTCAGTGAAGACATTGTAGTCATGGAAACTACAAGTTGGGTGCTCTTGTCCACGTTTTTAAAGGCATCTTTCATTCTGGTATCTGAGTAGGATGCAGAAGAAAAAGAAGCACATATTAAGGAGGGTCCGTTTTCTCTAAAATGGCACCTTTGGCTTATTAAACTGCAAATGATCTTATTCTTAATCGACAAAACCCTCAACAAAGGTTTGTTGGAATGCGCAGGTATTATTGCGTAAACAGTTTATGGGTTCAAAGGCAGCTGAAGAATCTAATGGTAGTTCTGGGATTGTTTGCCGGCCCCACTATTTTTTCCTTCACTTGCACAGTTCGTGTGGTTTTGATGGCTTGAGAACCCCCAGCCTCCTGTGTTCATGAGGATTTGGGTGGTCACGGTGACCTGACCTCGAATGTTGTGTGATGGTGAGTCCAGGTTTGCCTGCCCTGATGCGTTTTCCTAGGCAACTTCAATCAAGTAGGAACTGGCCTATACCCTAGCACAGGGGTTCTCAAACTGTTTAGCATTGAGACCCACCTTTTAGAACAACAATCTGTCCAGGACCCACCAGAAGTGATGACACGGCCGGAATTGCCATCCTTGTGATGCCACAACCTGCGGCTTTCCTGGGACTGCAGCAATAAGTTGGGTTATTTCTTAGCCTTTTTCCAATAGCAAAGTGAATCAGAAAGAAAAAACCCTCTTTACAACCTTGACACAAGCAAAACAACCACACAGCCCTCCCCCTTTCCAGCATCCCATCATCCCATATTTTCAATACGGCTGCCCTAGGTACTTTGCGAACCACCTGAAATTGGTGCACGACCCACTGGTGGGTCCTGACCCACAGTTTGGGAACCACTGCCCTTGCACAAACGTTGTATCAGTGCCCAGTGTTGTTACTCAGCACCCAGTACAAACTTGCAACATTGGCACCCTCCTTCCTATGACAAGTCCTTTGGGTCTTGCCCTGCGGCAAGCAAGCACAAGGTGTCTTTTCAAAGAGAGGCTCTTGTGGCAAAGCCCAGGAGCTTCGGGTTGTTTCGTCTTAACAAGGATGTTAACTGGCTTTGTGGCTGGTGAAGGAGGGCCCCCACCCACACAGTCAGCTGTGGAATCTGGCCCTTCTAAAGCAAATATTATTGTCCATTGTGTAATGTAATGACAGTAAATATAGATGCACACTATATCCATGAATCAAAACAAAAGGTGAAGCGAAGTCCATAGACGTGTCCTGACACGGCACACATGGTTCATGTGGAAGCCTATTCCTGAGCCTGAAAAAAATGCTGTCATGAAAAGATGCTTCTCGCTCTCGGACTGTTATCAGTGGCGCAGAATGCTGCAGTCGGGGGTTTTCATTCACTCACCTGTGGTGGTAAGAGACCTCCAGGGCTGATCTTGGACCAAGTGATGCTCCAGGAGAGGAGCACCTGCAGCTGCCCCCGCCATTTTTGGGTGATGTGGAACAGTGGCGCAGTCGGGGGGCAGTGCGGTAAGCACTGCAGGCAGCCCCATGCGCCATGCAAACAGCCCCTCCCACTCGCCCTCAGGGCCATTCTGAGCAGTGCCACGTTGCCCTGGCTGCCTGGACAGGCTCTGATGGCCAGCTGTCCAAGGGGCCACTTACATGGTGCATTGTGGTGCCGAAGTGCTTATCACACTGCCCCCCTCTGGCTGCGCTGCTGTTTTGGAATCCTGGGAATGCCTTTGTTGCTGCTTTATTGCATCTGTAGACCTTTTCACAACTTGGATGCGTGATCTGCAGGCGCTATTTATTCTTATTACAGAAGTATGCCTTTGCACACATAGATCTATAAAGAATTTCTTCTAGCCATATTTAAGCAAGTAAAAAAAACATTTTCTACAATCTTATGGGAGCTTTTGAATGTAAAGAACTGGCCCTCTGCCAAGCGCAGGCCCCTAGTTGGTGGCTTGGGTCGCCCACCCTCCAGTTTGTCCCCAGTGGCACTGAATATTTTTTAGCCTTGCTGATCTCATACATGGGGGAGGGAGGCAGATCCTTTTATGATTAATATAAATAAAGTGATCTGCATGTTATATCAGAAGTGCCCAACATTTCCCCCAATTCTTAGCCACTTAAACAAACCACAGTATTTCTTATATGGTATCGTCCAGCAGCCCCCAAAGCGTTGGGAGTGCTGGAAGTAGCCCTGGAAGCGGGGCCTGGGGAGCGGGGCCCTACGCCCTGCAGCAATCACCGTGCCGCAGGCACCCAGGATCATTTTAATGTACTTAGGGGTGGGGGTGGGGGCTAAAGTCAGTGAAACTCACTCTTGAGTAGACGTACCTAGGATTGTGGTGTAAAGTTTTTAGGCCTGTAGAAACATTAACGTTAGAAAATGCAACAGCGGCCAACATGAGTGCAATATTTGACAAAACCAATTACTCTACTGAAAGGCAAGTTAGGACAAAAGCATCTTTATTCGACGCCTAAAGGCCTAGTGGGAAGAGGCCAACCCCATGCTCATGCATTAAAGCTTGGGCATCACACCTGACAAGGCACCAACCCTCAGGCCTACGAACCAGAACGGTGGCGGCTGTGGAGCGTGGAGTAGATCCTCCCCCAAGATCTGAAGTGTGAGGCAGGCTCATCTGGGCGAAGGCCATGTTGGATATCGAGTCCCTGGGGGCACTCCCAACCCACTTTCCAGCCCCAGGGGTCAGGGCAATGCAGCTCCTTGGTTGGGGAAGAAACATTCTCATGCCTTGGGGGGGGGGGCCTCCGTGACTCCACCTCCACTGCAGGATGTGGCACAGGCCCCCTTTGGCACAGCTGTGCCAGAGCTGGAAAATTGGTTAGGATTGTGCCCCCCAATCACAGGCCTTCAGAGTACAACACCAAATGCTCACATCTGAATGGCTGAAAAATGAAAATATCAAAATCAGGACGCTCCGAATTCACTCGGAATTTCTCTCGATGTGGAATCCAGGGATAGCATTGCAAATCTGCCCCCAAATTCCAATAACCTCAGTACAACTGCCTTGATGTTTCCTTTGAAATTCCTACAGGTGTTTCAGAAGAGCTCCTCCAAAACCAGCTCAGGCTTGGCATTTGGTAGCGCAAACTCTTTCCTTTGAAGAGAAGTTGGAACTGGCATCACTATCTGTGTATACAGGGCGTCTGTCACCTGCCCTGGAGAAATTCTAGACTCCCAAATAAAAGTGTGGGGAGGAACAGCTTGCGCTCCGATGCTGTTTAAGGAATTTACTCTACCTTGTTTAGAATAATGCATTAAAAAAGCAAAGAAGCTTTGGCTAGTAACACACACACACACACACACACACACACACACTCAGAGAGAGAGAGAGAGCCATGCACATTTGTTGTCAGCTGTGCCACGTTGAACCCCCTCCCCTGCATATTTCATCAGACACTCCACTTACTTCAATACACTGAGATTTAATAAAACGTTGCATGTTGAGACTTGTCCAGCCCTACTTTTCTTTGTTGTTGGCAGTGCAGGGCTCTATGGGTTTGACTCTATAGTTAATAATGTTAATTACTTACCTGTTCTAGACAGGCAGAGTTTCTTTTAACTGTTTATTGAAAAATATAATCATTATGAAAAAAAATAGCCATCTGTAAAAAAAGATAAAATTGCCATACTAACGCCACTTCTTTCTCTTTTAGATAGCCACTGAGTCTGGACTCAGACTCAGTCTGATATGGTATATCATATGGCAGGTCCTCTTATGGATCCAGAATTGGTTGAGGGCCAGGAAACAGAGAGTTGGGGTCAATGGGCAATTTTCACAATGGAGAGAGGTGAAAAGTGGAGTGCCCCAGGGATCTGTCTTGGGGCCCGTGCTTTTCAACTTATTCATAAATGACCTGGAGGCAGGGATAAGCAGCAAGGTGGCCAAGTTTGCAGATGACACTAAACTTTTCCGGGTGGTGAAAACCAGAAAGGATTGTGAAGAGCTCCAGAAGGATCTCTCCAAGTTGGGGGAATGGGCAGCCAAATGGCAGATGCGTTTCAACATAGACAAGTGTAAAGTGATGCACATTGGGGCAAAAACCAAAACTTCGCCTATAGGCTAATGGGTTGTGAGTTGTCTGGATAATTCAATGAAGGTATTGACCCAGTGTGCGGCAGCAATGAAGAAGGCCAATTCCATGCTTGGGGTCATTAAAAAAGGGGTTGAGAATAAAACAGCCAATATTATCATGCCATTGTACAAATCGATGGTAAGGCCGCACCTGGAATATTGTGCGCAGTTCTGGTCGCCGCATCTCAAAAAGGACATAGTGGAGCTAGAAAAGGTGCAGAAGAGAGCGACGAAAATGATTACGGGGCTGGGGCACCTCCCTTATGAAGAAAGACTGCAGCGTTTGGGGCTCTTCAGTCTAGAAAAAAGGCGCCTGAGGGAGGACATGATTGAGACATACAAAATTATGCATGGAAGGGATAAAGTCGATAGAGGGATGTTCTTTTCCCTCTCTCAAAACACCAGAACCAGGGGGCATCCGCTAAAACTGAGGGTTGGGAGAGTTAAAACAGATAAAAGGAAGTATTTTTTTACCCAGAGGGTAGTTAATCTGTGGAACTCTTTGCCACAGGAGGTGGTGATGGCATCTGGTCTTGATGCCTTTAAGAGGGGATTGGACGGATTTCTGGAGGAAAGGTCCATCGTGGGCTATAGGCAATGATGGATTGTGCAACCTCCTTACAAAGGTGGAAGGCTACTGGTACCGGGTGCAAGGGAGTGGCAACAGGATGCAAGCATCTTGTTGTCTCATGCCTCCCTGGGGCACCTGGTGGTCCTCTGTGAGATACAGGAAGCTGGACTAGATGGGCCTTTGGTCTGATCCAGCAGGGCTCTTCTTATGTTCTTATGGACTGTGTGTGTGTGTGTGTGTGTGTGTGTGTGTGTGTGTGTGTGTGTGTGAGTGAGTGAGTGAGTGAGTGAGTGAGTGAGTGAGTGTTTCAGTGTGAATTGCATTTATTCTGAGGACTTACTTTTTGTCCAAGTGACTTAGAAATCAGTGCAATTGTCCCCTCCCAATGTTTATGATGCCGTTGATGTGCAGTATTCCTTTTGCCTGCCTCCTAGAAAGGTGCCACACATGTCTTTAGAAAGTGCCTCCTCTCCCTTCAGTCAGGGTTGCTGGTTGGCTTCTGGCCTTTCGTCCTTTGTCTGCCCCCTCTCTGGGATGGGCCTCGAAGGGGTGTGGGGTCGGCGCGGCTGCGGCTGGCCACAGCATCCGTGTTAGGGGGCCGCTTGCTCCCAGGGGTGTTTCCAGGGTAGCAGGAGTTGGTCCTGCCTCTGGCGGGGGTTGGTCCTGCTCTTTCCATGGGGCCAGCCAGGTGATGCAGGTAGGCAGCAACGTGCTCTCCCATCCCCTTTCTCCTGGGAGCTGCTTCCCTTTGGCTCCTCCGTGACGGGGAAAGCTGCCACGGGTGGGTCAGGCAGGAGAGCGGCTGCAGGAGGGATTCCGCTTCCTCGCTCGGAGGCCCAGGAGGCTGACGGGGTGTGTTCAGAAGTGTTGCTCGTCACTGTGAATCTGCAGTAGGGCCGGCCACTTTCCCTGATGCTGCTGCTCAGATGTGACCTGTTGAGTTCAGACTCCACTCTTGTCTTGATAAGCCAAAGGGCTTTTTAACAAGGGCATGTTCTGCACCCTGGAAGGACTCTTGGCTGGCAGCAAGTTCCTCTTAGTTCAAGGGAAGCAAGTGGGGGGGGGGAGGAAGAATCTGGAAGCAGCTTGTCATTTAGGGGACAATGGATAGTGCGTTTATGGTGCCTGAATACAACACGCAGTTCGTCCCACACAGCAGCCGCACCAGCACTTACAAAGGACAGTAAGAAGCCTTCTTAAGACTTGTTTTTATCAACTCATGCTTCATGAGGCTCTAGAGCAGCAGTTTCCCAAACTGTGGGTCGTGGCCCACCAGTGGGTCATCATGACCCACTTTTTGGTGGTTTGTGAAACTGACAGGACAGATTAGGCTCTGTGCATCAAGGGTCAGACAACCTGCTACTTGTGGGGTGTGTGTGTGTGTGTGTGTGTGTGTGTGTGTGTGTGTGGAAGCACTGCTGCTCAATCACCATTATAGCCACAAAGGCTTGAGCAGCTGGTGAAGTGAAGTGACACTTTCCTTTTAGGTGGGTCCTGATGCTAAAAGGTTTGGGAACCATTGCTGGGGATAAAGGAGACTCGTTCTTGACTGAGAACAACCTGCAAAGGTTTAAACTGAAGGATCAGGTTTATTCCAAAGGAGCCAGGTCAGGAGGAGAGGAGCAGATCCCCTGGCCTGGAAATCTGCCTGCCTTGTTTATTTTGTGTGGCTGTTGTTCTCCCGCTCCCTTCTGGTTGTCTTTAATCTCCTCTGCCCTGTCCCATGCAGAGTATGGTGGGGAATCCATGTGTCTTCTCGAAGCCCAAGTTCTTCCTGATGGCTGCTGGTTTTCAAGTTGTCGTTGGGCTTTGATGTGGTCTGGCTTCGCACATTGGGTGGATGACTTTCCTTTCAGATTGGCTTTGCTGCTCACCTTGCGGTTTCTGTGCCATTGTTTAAAGGCAGTTGCAATGTGCCGATTAGAGGTTCATTGACGTAATTAATAGAGAATGTTGCCCCTGTTGTGAAATCTTCAAAGAGCTGGCAAACGGCACTCCTCCCATCCGTATTATCTCACCCCTCTTGAAATGATTTCAGGAGAGAGAATTCTGCTGCAGAGCCTTCTTCTGAGTTCTCTCTTGCCGTAGATCTCGGAAAGTCATTCTTCACACTGTTGAGGACAGTACAATAGTTAGAGGAGGCACTATAGGCCACCACAGAGCACAGGTCCTGTTTGTAGACTGTCTGAGTTTCAAGCTTCAGCATCATCACCAGCAGCAGCGGAGCTGTAGGGGGCGACATTGTAACTATTGCAGGTGCCGCAATGAGCCACATAAGTTGCCCCTTCCACTTGCCATCAGAGCCATGCTGGGCAGCAACAGCAATAGAATCATCCCAGGTCACTTGTTTTAATACAATGTCTAGTTTAGTGGTTCTCAAACGTTTTAGACTGGGACCCACTTTTTAAAATGGCACTCGTGTCGGGACCCACCAGAAGTGATGTCATTAACCTGGAAGTGAAGTCATAGCCAGAAGTGGCATCATCAAGCAGGAAGTGTTGCCATTGTAACATAATAAAAGAAAACATTACTAAAGCACTAAAGAGAATATTATGACAATTAGTATTGAAGGCTTTGGAAAGAGGGGGCTCCCGGATGCAGCTTCCACTTGGTACAGCACAGTTGCTTGAAGGGGGCGTTGCTCTGTCTTCTGCTCCTTAATTGTGCTATGGAACCCACAAATATTTCAGGTTCAGCGTTTCTGGTGAGTTGGTGAAACACATATTTCCAAAACATTGTCAATGCATTTGAGCCTATTGTTATATCAGTGAGGTTTTTTAAAAATAATAACTTTTAAGAACTAGCCTTTTGTTACCCGGCATTGCCCAGGCAACAAATTATCCCAAGCTTCTAGGCGACCCTGGAAACTATGGATTCAACACCAATATCGGCCGTTTTTGATCATTTTTACACGGCAACCCCTTCGCACCCCCACCCCTAGGGGTGCTAGGGGTGTCATACCCCCCACAGTATTTGTCGCCGCTCGGGAGTGTCGCCGCTCGTCCAGTGGTGTCATTCAAATGATTTAGGAACAGGAACTCACTTTTGATTGGCACTTGTCGGGAACCCGGAACCAGCCACGGAACCCGTTAGGATCCGGAATGCCCATTCTGGTCCGTTCCCCCTGAATGACATCATTGCGCTCATCTCAGCGACCCCGGAAACTACGAATTTGACGCCAATTTCGGCCGTTTTTGACCATTTTCACGTGGGGCCCCCTGTGTACCCCCATTCCCGGGGGCACCAGGAGGCCTGACCCCCACAGTGTTTGTCGCCAGGCCATCGCGTGCCAAGTCTGGTGCCAATCGCTCCAGGCGTTCCAGCAGGGCATGGCGAATGTTTTGTTTCGCACCCCTTCTCGCCCCCCACACTGGGGGGGGAGGCCCAAACCCAGACTCCAATGGCGTTGGGAGCGTCGCTGCATGTCTCAGCTACCCCGGAAACTACGGATTCGATGCAAATTTCGGCCGTTTTTGACCATTTTCACGCGGGGGCCCCTGCGTACCCCCATCCCCGGGGGCGCCAGGGGGGCCTGACCCCCACAGTGTTTGTCGCCTGGCCGCATGGCATGCGCATGCCAAGTTTGGTGCGCCTCAGTCCAGGCGTTGCGGCGCCTATGCAGAACATACATACATACATACATACATACATACATACATACATACATACGTTCTTCTTTATATAGATAGACTAGCTTTTTGTTACCCGGCGTTGCCCGGGTAACAAAATGATCTTCCAGAGTTTATGAGTTTTGCACCCCTTCTCGCCCCCCATGCTGACAGGGCCGAACCCAGACTCCAACCGTGTCAGGAGCGTCGCCACTCGCTTCGGCAACACCGGAAACTACGGATCCGATGCCAATTTCATCCGTTTTCGACCGTTCTCACATGGGAGCCCCCACGCACCCCCACCCCGGGGCGCTGGGGGGGGGTGTCTGACCCCCACAGTGTTTGTCGCCAGGCCGCAAGGCATACGCATGCCTAGTCTGGTGCCAATCACTCCAGGCGTCGCAGTGGGGCATGGCGGATGCCTCGTTTCACACCCCTTCCTGCCCCCCACATTGAGGGGGGGCGAACCCAAACTCCCATAGCGTCAGGAGCGTCGCTGCTCGCCTCGGTGACCCCAGAAACTACAGAACTGAGGACGATTTTGTCCGTTTTCGACTGTTTTCACGCGGGGGCCCTGGGGCACCCTCACCCCTGGGGGCGCTAGGGGGGCCTGACCCCCGGAGTGTTTCTCGCTAGGCCGCAAGGCATGCGCATGCCGAGTTTGGTGCGCGTCGCTCCAGGCGTTCCAGCACGGCATGGCGGACGTTTTGTTTTGCACCCCTTCTTGCCCCCCACACCGATGGAGGGTGAACCCGGACTGCAACGGTGTCGGGAGCATTGCCGCTTGCCCCGGCGACCCCGGAAACTGTGGATTCAAGGCCGATTTTGGCCGTTTTCAACCATTTTCACGTGGGGACCCCTGCATACCCCCACCCCCAGAGGCGCTAGGGGCCCCCGACCCCCGCAGTGTTTGTTGCCAGGCTGCAAGGTGTATGCGTGCCAAGTTTCGTGTCGATCAGTCCAGGTGTTCCAGCACGGCATGGCGGATGTTTTGTTTTGCACCCCTTCTGGGCCCCTGTGCTGAGGGGGGCCCGAACCCAGACTCCACCGGCGTCGGGAGTGTCGCCAGTCGTCTCGGTGACCCCGGAAACTATGGACTTGACGCCGATTTTGGCCGTCTTCACGTGGGGGCCCCTGCGCACCCCTGCCCCTGGGGGTGCTAGGGGCCCCCGACCCCCGCAGTGTTTGTGGCCAGGCCGCTAGTCTTCTGCATGCTGAGTTTGGTGCCAATCAGGCCAGGCGTTCCAGCAGGGCATGACGGACGTTTTGTTTTGCACCCCTTCTTGCCCCCCCCCACATCGAGGGGGGGCTGAACCCGGACTCCAACGGCATCGGGAGCATCGCCGCTCATCTCGGCAACTCCAGAAACTGTGGATTTGACGCCGATTTCGGCCGTTTTTGACCGTTTTCATGCGGGGACCCCTGCGTACCCCCAATCCCGGGGGCGCTAGGGGCCCCCGACCCCCGCAGTGTTTGTCGCCAGGCTGCAAGGTGTATGCATGCCAAGTTTTGTGCCGATCGCTCCAGGCATTGCGGAGCCTATGCGAAACATACATACATACATACATACATACACACAAACCCACGCTCTTCTTTATATATATAGATAGTCTCTCCCAACACTCAATTTTTGTGGCTGTTCCATGGTTCTGGTGTTGCGAGAGTTGGAACAGACAAAAGAAAATACTTTTTTTACCCAGCAGGTAATTAAACTGTGGAACTCCTTGCCGCAGGAGGTGGTGATGGCATCTGGCGTAGGTGCCTTTATATAATAATGGGACTGGATAGATTACTGGAAGAAAAGTCCATCAGAGCCATGGTGGGTATGTGCAACCTCCTGGTTCTAGAAGCAGACTACCTCGGAATGCCAGGTGCAAGGGAGTGGCACCAGGATGCAGGAATCTTGTTGATTTGTGTGCTCCCTGAGGCACCTGGTGGGCTGCTGTGAGATGCAGGAAGTTGGACTAGGTGGGCCTTTGGCCTAAGCCAGCGGGGCTCCTCTTATGTTCTTAAGTTCTTATACATGATCAAAACAAGGCTTGGGTTTTTGGAAACAAACATATTACTGGGGTTCATTGTTGGATTGTTTGTCATCTGGCGCTTGTTGCCACTTCGCTCTCCTCTTTGGAGACATTAAAGGGCACTTTTGAGCTAAACTTATAACAAGACAATGTGAAAGTGGAGCGTTTGGGGTTGAGTTGACCAAAGGGATTGGGAATCTCCCAATCTAGTTTTTAACTCCCTGAAGGAGCAGAAGGCGGATGTGGAAGAAAGCAAAGGACTGTTCCAGTCCCGAACCAGCTGGACGCCCCCCATGTTTGTGTTTGCTCCGGTGTTGCGGGTGGGAACCAGACCTTCCTTTAGCCTTTGTTTGCTTATGGGAGGCCTGAGGCCGATGCAGAAATTGGCACCTATGTATAAAATAGTTTCCTCCTCGGAAATAGCGAGAGGTTTGGGACCAAAGAGCAGCTTGTAGGCTTAACTCTCATTGTTGCTCTGGAAATCCCTCAGTGCCAAATGCCTTCCGTATTGCAGACATAGGCTTGGGAGGCCAAACTCTTTTTCTGGAAAAAAAACTAGGTATACCTGCTAAGTTTTGGAAAGGGTTGTTATGTCCAAGACACCTTTGAAGAAGGCCTGCAGTTGTAGCTCTTGTCCTATGCATGTTTATGCAGAAGTGGGCTCTATTGAGTTCAGTGGGACTTACGCTCATGTAAGTGTGTGTAAGATGGCAGCGTGTATGGAAATTTTTGGCATTACATCCATTTTTTCCCCAGCTTTTGGGATTAAAGGCACAATCCTAACCTGGAGTTAGTCCGGCACAGTTAGGCCAGCAACATTTGGCCAGCACAAGGGACACATAAAGTATATTTGGACCACTCTTGGAGTCAGAGAGGCCAGCATACAGATGTGCACCATCCCCTCTGACTCCGAGAGTGGTCCAAATGGGCTTTACGGTGTCCCTTGTGCTGGCTAAACTTTGCTGGCCTAATTATGTTGGCCTAACTCCAGGTTAGGATTGAGCCCTTAGGACCTGGCCCTTGATCAGGTCAATGGAACAGAGCTGCTATAAGTGAAATAGGGGTCCCTGGAAGGAAATTTGCTGAAGCTCACAGGTTGGCATTTCAGATGCAGGGTAGTGCATCATCATCATCATCACTCATTGAACTCAATGGGACTTAGGGTTGGCACTGATATTTTGGAAAAGTGAAATTGGAAGACAATTTCACAGTTCCTCTCATAGGACTTCCTATCAAAGGAAAACATCAAATAATTTTCAAGGGCATTATCACAGGAATAATTTCTGTAAGACCCATGACATTTCTTAGGTGGGAGGGGGGGTACTGCCTCTCCTCAAGTGCATTTCAGTGCTGAACTCAGCACTGGGGGTGAAGCCTAGTGGTTTGTCCAACCCTTTCTGTCCCTCTGTAGCTGACCCCGAATGTCTCTCTCCGGGTCTCCTGACCCACAGAAGCTCTCCAGTTCCATGGAGCCAGGATTCTGTTTGTGGTCAGCCTTCACTTTGCAAAGCTCGGCACTTCTCCATCGAAGCTTTAAAAGAAAGCCACGATGAAGCGGCACGATATTAATCTAGAGTCAATGATCTATTTCAGATTTATGCTGGGGAGGGAATCCACCAGGGTGCCTGGGAGTATCTCATCACAGGCCTCCATGAATAATGGATGACACTTAGCTGTGGCGGGGCGGGCGCATTTGCCGAATTCATGTCATTTCATTTCGGGCCATCAGCAGCCTCGTTTTCCTTCCCTTGTCATTCCGAGGCCTGCGTTCTTTAGAAAGTCGCCCGCATACAAGGAGACACTATTTTTCTTCCTGTCTGCTTGAGAAAGAATACTTTCTCGTTGGCTTAGACACACATTCATTCTCCCTAATGCTTTTTAAAGAAAGCAGAGCCTGAAAGATCAAAGATATTCAGACAACACCTGTGCTAACAGTATGTTCAATTGCTTTTAAGCATTCTTTGTCAAGCTGTTTTTCTAATGCAGGTGCTTTCGTGGTGTAATATATGGAATTTAAATGAATCCATAAAGGATGTGCATTGAGCATCTTCCACACATCTTTTTTATTATGCCTGCATAAAAGTAAAGTTTATTTAATCATGCATTCACGACGGAAAAAAAAAGATGATTTTCCCCATTACTCTTTGTTGGTTGATGATGCATTTTGTTCTAAAATACCTAAATTGGGGGTGGCCAGCCAGGATGTCTCATGGTTTGGACGCATCCCATCGAAGCAATTTGCTCAGTCCTCAAGTGGTCCACCAAACATTTAGTGAAGGGTAGTAAATTGTTTGTCTCAGTTTCGCTTGTACGGAAACCCGCATGACCGCATGCCGCAAAAGTCGACCGCATGACCCGGCACGTTGCTTGATGCCACTTTGGGTCTGCTGCCACTGCACAATCACTGCACAAAACTCCAAAGCTCCTGAAGCTACTTACTGCGGTCCTTGCATGGTTTCTTCAGGTGCAGAAATGCAGGACTTCCAGTTTGATTTAAAGGGGCCGTGCGAAGGCAGGAGCTCCTTCATTTGGTGGTTTCTGCAAATCAAACCAGAGGGCTTGTATTGTCATTGTAATGCCCGATTACTGATGTCCACCACCACCATTTTCACTATCCCCAAACGCAGTGGACATTTCAGTTCCGCCTTAAGTGGGATTGAGCCCTCTGATGCTCCTGAGCCTCTTTGTCACCCTGAATGTATTTGGCAAGATACAGCTGTGATAGAGCCTCCCTGGGTACAAACTGTAGTAGTTGAAGGAGGAGGACCAAACACCTGTGTCAAGCCTATAAAGACATAATTTGTGCACAAGAAGCTCTTTCGCAACTTGTGCCAAACGTCCCTGGAGGGGGGAGTCCTCAGGCATGATCCCCTCCCCCATCTAGATGCATCTGTGTCATGTGCATACAATTCTGAGCTAGGAGTTCCATTCTCCTGCAGAAGGTTAATTGAAACAAGGGGATTTTTTAGTGGATTGGGCCCTAGTTTCATGCATGTGTGCAGGGGGTGATGCCACCTGAATTTTCTGCACTAAAATGTCTCAGCAGGCCAGAATAGTGGTGAGGAACTTTTTCTTGGTCTTAATGGGCCACAAAATCTCAAAAAAAAAAAAAGTTGAAAAAAGGTTTTTTCATTACTGGTGTTGTATTACTGGTTGAAAAAAGCAAAGGAATATTTCTCCTTTGTAAATATATCCAGCCCAGTTCTGTTTTGAATGCAGTGGTTTTCTTGGGGCGATCTCTACTAAATTATGAAAATATGCAAAAATGGACAAAAGCAGTGATGTCATGCAGGGGGTACGTGGGGGTACGCGAGTACCGGTTCCTAGGATTATGGCTGGCCCCGCCCATTCACCCGCCCACTCGCTGACTCTGCCCCCTGCAACGTTTGAATTTCCTGCACGTTTGAGTTGCCTGCATGTTCTCAGAGCCAGGCAGGCAGGCAGGCAGCGAGCGGAACCTTGCCTTGCCTTGCCTTGCCACTGAAAAATGAGCTGCTCTGGGGTTTTGGAACTGTTGGGTCACTTTAACATGATGCCAGGCCTCCTTAACATGTTCTGGGGGTGCTGTGGAATACTGTTGCAACTGTTGGGTCAGTTTAAAATCATCTGAGGCCTCAAAAAGGGCTTTTTTCATGTCCCTTCCTGCCACGACATCACTTCCGGCTTATGACGTCACTTCCGGTGGGCGGGTCCCGACACGTGCCAATCAAAAGTGAGTACCTGTTCTTAAATCATTTAGATGACACCACTGGAGAAAAGCAGTCAGAATGGCAAAGACAGTTGGATCACACTCCCAGGGCACATTCTGCATGGCGCTGCTAGCACTGAGTGGCCTCCTTTCGTATCTGCAGCAAAATGTGCTCTATGCATGCCATGGAGCTTGGACTGCAACACTTGATTTGAAGTAGATGAAGTTTTCCTTGGTAAGTATGCAAGTCTTGGCGTTCTAAGAGACAACTCCTTGTTGCTGTGCCGAAAATAACTTTCCTGACATGTCATGAATCAAATTCACAAGACTGCACAGCGACAACACTGTGGGTTAACTATCATTTGAGATAGTTTGAGATTTGAGATAAACTTTCCTATGTGATCAGTGCAAACTCTGTTGTCCTATTAATGTTCAAAACTGCATTATGTACATTATGTAGGTATGCATATATACAGTTTATCAATCTGGAGCGGTAGAACATTTGCCAATAGGGGGCAGAAGAAGCATTTGACAACAAAACAGATCACCTTCCCCCACCCTGGCAATCAATTCTCTCTGTCAGACGTACAAGCCCATGATGTAAAAAAGAACTGGGTGAGGAAACTTCACAAACATAGGGAACACCCGTTCTTGACTGCAGATTGCAAATGCAACAAAAGAAAAAAAATATCTACCTGCCAACAAACGTCTCTAGTGTCAGCTAAAATGCAGACAACTATAAGGATGTTTTCCAAAGTTTGTTTTCAGATGTTGCAGCTATGCAGATGCTGTGATGTGGATTTGGCAGGTGACACTGCACTGAGGAAATCTACTCCTGGTGTCAGGGAGGATGGTGCATGTCTGTGTGCTGGCCTCTCTGACCCCGAGAGTGGTCCAAACATACTTTTCGGTGTCCCTTGTGCTGGCCAGACTTTGCTGGCCTAACTGTGCCGGCCTCACTCCAGGTTAGGATTGCGATCTTAGATGTACCGACGTTGTGCTGCAAGTCCGAATTGTCATAAAAGGTCCTGTGATACCAGAAACTCACCCCATGGCCCCACTAGTGCCACGTCTTGTCAACATTCTGCCAGTGCTTGGTCTGGCCTGCCTGCAGGAGGTTCCCAGGAGCTCCCCATTCACTTCCATGGCTTGTTCCATGCATGGAACTGCCTTGTTTGCTTAAGCCACACCATTTGCCAACAGCACCTTGCTGCCTTTCTCTTGTCTATGTTTTCTTATCATCATCTTGTGCTGATTATTTCCTCAACTTTTCTAGAGTTATGCATAAAATAACTTCTCGGGTGGAGAAGGAAGATGCTGCAATAGTCCTTCTCTTGACTTCCTCCATTCCTAATCCTGGTGTTGCTCCAAGGAGTGTTTGTCATTTCAAGGGCTCTTGCTGAAGTTGCGGCACCTCGGTTGCCTGGACTTTCACAACCTCTTTTCCTCCAGATCACCTGGGTATAAGTTAGTTTTGCCGAAACAGTAGGAATGCCCTAAGGCACACCCCTAGTTGACCCTGGCAAACCAGGTTGCATCAAACAAGTGCGTGATGACAAATCTATGTCAAATATATTGTGTCACTTGTTGTTTTTTGTTTTGCAATTTAATAATGTGGATTTAAATGCATATTTCACATCTGTGGTGGATAGACTTTGATCTGCATTCAGAGTGCTAGTTTTGACTTTCAAAGCCCTTTACGGTGTGGATCCAGGCTATCTGAGGGACCGTCTTCTTCCATATAATCCTACCCATCCTCCTTGGTCATTGGGGAGGGGGGCCCTTCTGACCATGCCACCACCAAGTGAGGTGAGGGGGGGTAGCGACTAGGAATAGGGCCTTCTCGGTGGTGGCCCCTTATTTATGGAACTTCCCCTTGAACTAAGAATGGCTCCCTCTCCGGAGACCTTTCTGTGGGTCCTCAAGACCTTTCCTTTTCAAAAGGCATTTGAATGAAGGTTTGGCTGGCTTCTTTTAACGTAATGATCTTTTAATGTTGGTGATCCTGGTTCTGTGCTATTTCAGTGAAGTCCTCATGTCATCACCAACCATTTTCAGGTGCTGCGCACTGTGAGTGGCAGCACAAACGCCCTTCTTGGTGAGTGGGAGCACACGTGGCATGGGTGGGGGCCCCGCGGGAATGTCCCGCGTTGGGCCTCACCACTCCTGGAGCAAGCCCTGCTGGCAGTCTTCTGCCCTCCTACTGCCCGACCCCTGCTGACTCTTACTTCTAATCTCACTTTAGCAGTTCTTTAATTCAGTCTGGCTGATTTAAAGGTAAAAGGTTTCTGTGTGTGACATGTGTGTGTGTGTGTGTGTGAGAGAGAGAGAGAGAGAGAGTGAAAAAAGAAGGTCAACAGTGCTTAAGGTAAGTAATACTTTAATTTTAACATAACTTCTGATGTCTAGTGAGTGATGATAACATAATTCCTTCACTAATTCCCCTTTAAAGTAGCAAGAAGCATTAAAAGACTCCTGTTATAAACTGCCTGGAGGACACAAATTATATGTTTTATATTCCCATGGAAGGTATAAAATCCAGCAGACCCACGATACAGCCATGGAGTGGTTTTGCTGTGCAACCTGTTTATTAAAAACATCCAGTGTACACGTAAATTGAGTCAGTTGTGCATAGCTTAATAACACGAAAGTCAATACCGATGAGGGCCTGTGGGAGTATTTTGCTCCTTTTTATGTTTAATAGGTTTTTAACTTAAAAACTACGCATTTCTAAGTCCAATGTGAATGATGAAGGAAACAAGAATGACACACTTAGGGCAGTCTGGGGTGGGTAAGTGGGAACAGGATGAAGACCTTAAGAATCTGGATCACCTATTTAAAAAGTATTCACTACGTCTTGCTATATAGCACTCAAAGTGACTTGCAAATAATTAAACGTAATTAAAACGTGATTAAAATTAGGAAAAAATATTTTTGCTAGTCAGAATTATGCAGTTTATGTTGCAAGATACACCTTTTTCAAGCCATACCTACCCTGGAATGAAAACACACCTACTGGGTACATTCACTGATGATTTTAGTTCCTGTTATCCACTGAGCATAGAATTCCAACAGAGGAGGGAAAATTGAGTGTTGAGACGTGCAATGGAAAAGATTTTTAACTACAGGTTAGCAATCAAGTAGCAGCATAATCCTAGTTTGTATACTCAGAAATGCATCCCACTGTGTTCATTGGCACGTACTCCCAGGTAAGGGAGCAGAGGTGTGCAGCCTAAGCAGTAGTGCTACCTGGTCTCTGCTGTACCCCTCTCAACCAACAACCCACCACCCCACTTATCCCTAGACCTTCTTTGCTCACAGGCTGAAACCAGCGAACTTCTGAGCACCTGGAATGTTCATAAATATTCCACCTCTTCTGAAAGGTAGAAACAGTGGCTTGGAAAGGCTGAAGGCAATCAACTGTGAAGGCTATGCTCTCCTAACCCATAACAGCAAAAACTTGGGTTCAAAAACAGCAAAAACTTGGGTTTTTTTTCCTTTTGTTGAATTCATCGGAGTTGATGTATGAACTTGCAAAAACACACCTTTTCCCTGCAAACCTGTGCTTTAGCTTGATAGTCCATCTTTCTACTAGCATAGTAAGCTTGCAATTCTATACACGTGCATCTGGGAGTAGGTCCCATTAAACTCAATGCTATTTACTTCTGAGTAGACATGCATTCATTGTAAGGGGGCAATCCTGACCTGGAGTTAGGCCACCAAAGTTTGGCTGGCACAAGGGGCACTGTAAAGTATGTTTGGACCACTCTCAGAATCAGAGAGGCCAGCTCACGGACGTGTGCCATTGTCCCTGACTCTGAGAGTGGTCCAAACAAGCTTTACGGTGGCCTCACTTGTGCCGGCCTACCTCCAGGTTAGGATTGCGCCCTAAGTGTCGTAACAGATTTTCTAATATTCGGCTTGACTTTTCAAATAGCTGTACAAATGTAAAAATTGAGGAGGGGCGAAGTGTGCTATCAGTGATAAATCTTCTATTTTGGGGGAAAAAAGCTTTATTAAAAATATTGGCAGTGCTGTTTTGGGGGGGAAGCAGATATTCGGACCTGGTCCTCCTCATGCGGCGGTGTGGTCAGAAATGAAAGCAGCGTCTCCAATCATAATTTATCAAATAAAGTGGACCGGGCTATAAATGAGAGTTCTTTGCAATACGTGCGGCACATACTAAGTGCCCCTCGTCGATATGGAACTTGTACACAGACATCCCCTTCACTTTGTTCTTTGGTCTTTGAGGCTGCTACTTAGGTTTAAGGTAAGCTTAGAACCTCTTCCATTGATCTCTTTTATTCCACCTCCATAAAAGAAATGGTGAGGACATTGCTATTGATTTTCCGTTTTCCCATCCCCAATAGGTGGTCATTAGAAATAAGAGGGAGGAAAAAAATAAGACTCAACCACACTTCTACCTTTTAATTAGGCATTTAGCAGGACAATGTTTGAAAGCAATTAATGGAGAAAAAACATTTTTGTCCTGTTTTATCCACTGGGCCTCCCAACAAAAATGGAGCGATTATGTGTATGCCAGGAAAGTGTTGCCCTTTTCAGTTTTTTCCCATGTCTCCATTTTATTCATGTCATTCAGTTCTCCAAAATTACAGCCAGGCCAATTATCTGTCTCTCTGTGTCGACAGCGAGTTTGGCCTCCTTGAACGCCTGCACCCCCCCCCTCCCTCCACTTCTTGCCTGGTTCTTGGCTATTCTTTGGCTGGCGACTGAGCCAGGGCGTTCTGGGGGAAAAAAGGGAGGACCTTCAACAAATATGTGAAGAGCCCCAAGTGGTCTTTGGGTACCTATGAAGAGGCTCCTTGAAGCAGCTTAGGGCACAATGGAAGATTGCAGCGAGCAATGGTTTATTTTGTCCACACGGTTTAGTTCACACGCACCCAGGCAACTGGTGAATGGCAGATTAGCACACGTTTTCACCTTATTGAAAGGGACGATTCAAAGCAAACAAATAGGACACACCACTTTGGAATATGAAATTAAAGGTTCTCTGGAACCCCCTTGCCTAGTCTGAAGTCACGTTCAGACTTAATTAGGGAGAGACTAGGATGGCTTTGGACATAAAAACGGCACTGGCAGTATTATTACAGTAATGTTCACTGTAACGTTGGAGCTCACAGCTCACCAATGTTGAATATTAAGATTACAAGAGAGAGAAAAATAGCACTGGAAGACCAGGATAGCAGATATTTCTTTGTGGCTGGCAGCTTACAATGAGCTATTTAAGAACCACAAGAATCCATAAAAATGTATCCTCATCAACCACCACCACCAAGCAGCGAAAGAGAGCAACATAATGTTACAAAGAGGAAAAAAAATCAGCCCCGAAGTGTAGTAAAACAAGAGGAATGTGCCAGAATGCCAGTCAAGAAAGGGACAAGCAGGCCTTTCAGGGGAGGGATTGCACCCTATCTTTTTCTGGTTCAGCAGGACTAATTTAGAATTAAAGGACTCCGTTTTTGCTGAGTCAACTGTAGACAGACAGATATCGATATGAAGAGTTGTAAACACTTTTGAGTGTTCAAAGTGCCTTGTAATTGTTAGTGGTTAGTGTAATTGGTGGTGGCTCCCGGGGTGATGGGATTCCCTCCCCTCGGAGCTCAGAGCAGCTCCCTCGCTAGCCAGCTTGGAGGGGTCTTAACTCAAGGCGTTCCTGTTGAAGGAAGTTGCTGACATGCTGGAGTCACATTTTAATTTTTAATCTTTAATTTTAATGATTGTAATTTTACTATAAAACGTTGAGATCCAATGGGGGGTCTGCTGTTTTTAACTGTTTATGTCATTTTAATTTAATTTTTATCTTGTGTTCATTTTACTTTTTGCCGCAAGCCGCCTGAGGTGCCCTCATACCGGGCAGAAAGGCAGGGTATAAATCCAATAAATAAATACATTGTATTATTATTATTATTATTATTATTATTATTATTATTATTATTATTATTATTATTATTATTATTATTATTATTTCGGGGGGGGAGGCTCAGAGAGAGTGGCTCGCTTAAGACCACGTGATGGATTCGTGGCAGAGATCAGATTCCAGCTGGAGTCTCCTCAATTCTCAGAATTGTCACTCCGTAACAGCCCAGTCCATAAATGGGCCATGTCTAACGGTGGATCCATCCTGTCTCTGAGCTGCTGGAACTCACCGCCTGGCAGTGCAGCGGGTTTGCCGTGTCACAAGACGCCACCTGCTCTTGCACACCACTGGGCCACTGCTGCCAATGGCCAGTGGTGTTGGTCATGTGGCAGCTGTTCATCTGGCTGCCCCCAGTGTTGGCACGTGGGCACGGGGGGGGGAGGCGGCAGGCAGTAAGGGAGACTCACATGGTGGAGGGGGATCAGGGCATGCCTGGATCCGGGCTGCTGGGAGGTGTGTCGGGGCAGTATCCGATGCGCCCTGCTGGCCTTGCCATGCTCTGTTGCGTCCACTCAGACTTGCACCAGTCAAGGAGCTGGCACAGATCCAAACAGACCCATAGGGCAACAAGGGGCTTACTTGGAGGGAAAAGAACAAAAGTGTCCTTCTCTTGAGGAGACCTCCTGATCACACCACCACCACCACCACCACCACAGTATGCTGTGAGGCTGCCTTGGTGCAAGTGGTGGGGGCAGGAGTGGGGCATTGAAATATTTGCATAACTGTGTGTGGGTTTGCATAATTCAATCTGAATGCAGAAACTAATTTTCCTGGCTTTGCCGGACCTTCCTCTTGTAACAGCAAGGTAGAATTTGCATAACAGCCTCCTCCTCCCCTTTGCATTCTTTCAACTGTTCTGCCTAATATTTTGCAGGCTGATTGTTCGTCCACCCAAACACTTGGAGGCTGCCTGAGAAAAGCGCCCCAATAGGCAGCCATTAGGAATCTTTTGTCAGTAGAGGCCTAAGTGCTCATTAACTATTGCTCAATTACAGGGGGAAACTCTGCAGAAGTAAATATGGCATGCGCATGAATATCAATTATGCCCAGTATGATCCCTGCAATCATACGCCAGGAGAGAAATGGTCCCAGGATTGAGAGATTACACAATGCCCTAAAACAACAACAGGAACCCAGACCTCTAAAAAGCCTCCCACTTTTCTATGCAGTCCAGAGTATTCTTGAATTGTACAGTTCTCTGTTTTTGAGGCAGAAAATATTGGGGTTGTTCAAAGTGAGAGAGTTTCTAGGACAGTGGGACTTTGTGCAGCATTCAGTGTTTGATGGAAAAGGGACTGGAATTTCCTTGAATGGCTCCTGAAAGATTGATATCCATGTTAAATGGCTTGTGATTTAAACTGTTGGTGTTGGGAATTCTGCCCCAGATCTCACTGTATTCCCAATCCTCTACCAATATTTTAGCACACATTTTGTGTTCTTGCAACAGGGCTATGCAACAGAATGTGCTGTGTTTAGGGGTGTGTTTTTTGGGTGATTTCCCCCCCCCCAAATTTATTGATTAGAATAGCAAATTGCCAAGTTACGTGTTCCATCTGACTCAATATTATCCAGACTGGCAGGTTCCAGCTCTCTAGGGCAGGGGTGTCACTCATTTCATACAGTGTGCCAAATACATTCATGATGCCTGCTGAGGGCTGGAAGTGATGTCATTAAGCAAGCCATGACCAGAAATTAGCACTTTCCCCCCTCACTTAGGAACTCATTAGCTGCAAACGACAGAAGAGAAAATATGCAAATCTTGATCATATTTTCAAAATATGGGAGAGCCAAATAATCATGCAGGATGCCCTTTCAGCTGTGACACCCAGAGGCGTACCAGGGCGAAACCGCGCCCATGGCACGCAACGCCATGACATCCCAACATTGTCATGCCGTTGAGGGGTGTGGCTTCTCTCCACAGTGGTTCAGCCAACTTTGGAAAGCCACGGCCGAGAGAAGCCGCACCCCCCCCCCAACACGGCCCAATTGCCGGCTGGGAGAAGCCATGCGTGCAGCTTCCCTTGTCCACTGCTCTGGCAGTTTTGGGCGAGCTGCGCTTGGGAGAAGCCGTGCGCCTCCCCGGTTCAGTGAGCTGGTGGGGGCGTGTGGCTTCCCTCGGCTCTGGGGCACTGTGCTGGGGGGGGGCTGAGGGCAATCGGCACCCTCTTGGTAAACAGCGTCCATTGCTCTTACCCCCCACGCAATACCCTAGATATGCCACTGGTGACATCCTAGCACAACTCCACAGCAAAGATCAGCTGACGGTGGTGTGGGAAAGCCTGACAACTGGATAAAGAGCTTCTGGGGGCCAAATCCAGACCATGAGCCTTATGTGTGACACCTCTGCTCTAGGCGTTCTAATAAGGATTTCCCCCAATCTTAGAAGCAGCAGGAATTGAAACTGGGGCCTTTTACATGCAAAGCATGTGCTCCACCATTGAGCTATGACCCCTTTCATACCTCTCTCTCTCTCTCTCTCTCTCTCTCTCTCTCTCTCTCTCTCTCTCTGTGTGTGTGTGTGTGTGTGTGATCCTCACATTTGTCTGTAGACGTGATTAGCTGCTCAGTGTCAAGGGGTGGCTACAGTTGTTACTGCTTCCATGTCTGCTAGTGATTTCCTCTAAAACTCATGTGACAATGCCCACCCAATACAGTTCCACGTTGAAACTATCAACCTGTGCTGTGCTGATGGATGGCCGAAGTCACATTTTTGATTTCATATCCACTTGAATGTATCCAGTTTAGGTCTCCTCTCTCCAGAGACCTGCTTGGTTTTGCATGTTTAGATGATGTCTATGAGATGAACTCAGTTCACCTATGGCTATCTGTGTCCTCTCATCATTCCAATGGACCTTGAGGAAGTTTCCATCCCATTCCTAATGTACGGAGAAATGAGTTTCAACCTGGAGCAGGGATTTCACATGCAATGCATTACAATCAGACTCTTTTTCTGAAGAGTAGATTTCTTGACCTCTGCCCACCCCATCCAGCACTCCATCTTTGTGACCTTGTGAGGTCACTTTAAAAAAAAAAAGATGAAATGTCAATTTCATGCAGATGAGTCAGAGACTGTGGGACAGGCTGAATTGGCCGGATTCAGAAAGGTTCTATAGAGACAAATATGTGTTGGTTCTTCTGAGTCAGAGAAGGTGGGAAGAAGGCTGCTCTGAGCAGAGGACTGAGGCTCAAAGAGCAAACAATGAAAACAGCTGATCCTCCCAGTTTCATAAGAGTTTTCCCTCCTATCCTTTGACACAAGTTGTTACAACATTTCCCCCGATTTAGAACGCATTGGTTTTTGTGCTTTCCCCCTAAAATTGCCATGCTGATCAAGGCAGAGGCATAGCTAAAGAAGTGCAGGGGGTGCAATTGCACGGGGCTACAAGCTGAGTAGCCATTTTCAGGGATGGGGACTCACGTCGCAAAAATGGCACTCATGTTGGACTCGAATCACAGACTTCACTGATTTGGGTGCAACTCGAAATTCATGGCCAGTGACTCAAAAAAAAGTCACGACTCCAGGTTGACTTGAGTCCTGGCTCTCTCAAGTCCTGCTTGCTTGCTTACTTTTGTTTTCTCCCGTTGCTTCTGTGTCACCCCCAAAGACCTCATGGGGGATCCAGAAGCCATCCTTCAGATGTAATGGGAAGCAGCAGATGTAATGGGAGGAAAATAGGTGATTCCAGGAGGCGGGACTGGGGAATTGAGGAAGAAGGAAGGTTTAAGGTTTTATTTTTGGTCAAGGGCTTGACTTGTTTCTCGAAATGACTTGGGACTTAAGTCAAAATGACTCAAAAATTATCCATGAGTCAAGTCGTGAGATGCATGCTGTGACTCGTCTCATGGGGTTGCTGATTTGTGACTCAACTCGACAAGTGTGACTCTGGCACATTCCTGGCCATTTTATACTGGCTGAGTCACACCAGTGGCCTCTCTGGGTCAGCTCTGCTTGACAGACTAGCAGCTGCTCTCCAGGGATTCAGACCAGGGTCTGCCCCCCCCTATTTGAAGACTGCTGAGAATTGAACCTGGGATCTTGTATGTGCAAGCAGGCACTCTACCACTGGGCTAGCACTCCCTCCCTTTTCGGTGATTGCTGCCTCCTTTCCCCCTGGGCTGTTTGCCGTTTAACCATTTGGTTTGCAGCCATCTTGTGCTTCATGCTCTAATCATCTTGTGGTTCTTAATATCTTTGGCTGCTCTTACTTTCTCAAATGTTTCTTTTTCACCTTATGGCATACCACGAGAAGTCTTTGCATCAAGGCAAAAGCACTGGTTGCTATGGCAATAGCCAATCCGATGAAGCTGTGACCTAGATCATGACAGAGAGAAACAGGACCTTGTCTATATCACCATGGTGAGGGCAGTCATGAATTTTGTTCCTGGGAAATGTTGTCACCTCTAACAAACTGTCTCTGAAATACCCAAAAAGGGCTTTTATTGTACTTCAGGCGTTTTGGTATGTGTGTGTCAGCTCTTTTCCCCACAGTATACTGGGAAATTCCATTCTGCTCCACAATATACTGGGAATAGTTACTTCAACTACACCTCTTCCCATGTGGTGTCCACTTCAAGTCAATCACTGAGAGCCCAATCCTAACCTGGAGTTTGGCCCACATAAGGGCCATTGTAAAGTGCATTTGGACCACTCTCAGAGTCAGAGAGGCCAGCAGACAGACGTGCACCATCCTCCCTGACTCCGAGAGTGGTCCAAACATACTTTCGGGTGCCCCTTGTGCCGAGCAAACTGTGCCGGCCTAACTCCAGGTTAGGATTGCACTCTAAATTAGGGCCTGATCCTGAGGTCCCCAGTGCCTGTGCTCCAGCCCCACCACTGGTGCTGGGCATTGCAAAGGGCTGCAATACACTCTGATGCCAGCGGGAGATGCCCAGTGCTGGTGGGGAGGCCAGTGCCACTTGGTGCTGGGCCTCAGTGCTGGGAAGACCCGTCAGAGCAACTCGCCTGACTCCTGCAGCTCAAGGGAACTATCTAATAAGGAGATGTATGGAAAGCCATGGAGGCAGTGATGTCATTCAGGGGGAACAGACCAGAACGGGCGTTCCGGATCCTAACAGGCTCCGTGGCTGGTTCCGGGTTCCCAACAAGTGCCAATCAAAAGTGAGTTCCTGTTCCTAAATCATCTGAATGACACCACTGCATGGAGGCAAACATCTACCCAATGTCATACCAAGAAGAGAAACTGCCCCCAGTGGCATTCCTAGAGGGGGGCAAAATGCTAGGTTTTGCAGGAGCCTGAGCTCCTGGGTAAAGCAGTGCCTGCCACTCGTCTTCACAGCCATTTGCTGCTTTTAAACCTCCCATGTTGGCCATAAGAACATAAGAAGAGCCCTGCTGGATCAGGCCAAAGTGGGTCCATCTAATCCAGCTTCCTGCATCACACAGTGGCCCACCAGATGCCTCAGGGAGCACACAAGACAAGATATTTGCTTCTTGTTGCCACTTCCCTCCATCTGGCACTGTGAGGTAGCCTATTTCCAAAACCAGGAGGTTGCACCACCCATCATGGCCTGTAGCCTGTGAGGGATGTTTCCTCCAGAAATCTGTCCAATCCCCTTTTAAACTCACCTAGGCCAGATGCCATCACCACCTCCTGTGGCAAGGAGTTCCACAGATTAATTACCTGCTTCCCCCATCATGTGCTTCATGTACACCTGGGGACAATGACTTTGGCATAAGGCTAAAGTTACTGCACATGGAAATGGCCTTAGTTGTGTTGCATCACAGTCCTTGCCTACCTCTGAAAATCTCTGCCTGCACTGGATAAACCTTGGCCACTCTTTTTCATTCTCTGGCAGACTTGCACCAGGGTGATGCCTTTGACAACCCTGAAGAAACAATGCTGTTCTCTGCAACCCCAATTTCATGTAATGTTGGTGAAGGGTCATCCTGAGTCAGCAATAATGGAGGACTAGGATGCTCATAAATAAGCCAACCACCCATCAAGTAAACAAATGTGACAGCTGGTTGGTTGTGGTGCTGGTGCGGCCTAATTCATCAGTCTAAAGCAGCTGTCTGTGAGCAAATGAAATTGAATGCGCTGCTGGGGCCGGCAGCAACATCATTTCCAGCCTGTAATGGGAGTGCTCATCAATCAGACACTCGTGTCGAAAAGGTGGAGAAGCACTTGGGAAATTAAGAGACTCATCGGCTCTTGAGACCAAAATTACTTCTATTTGTACACTATATTTGAGACAGTGTGTTCTATGGACACGCTCACACTTAATAGGTTTCTATTTATTCCAGTTTAATGGTCACAGCTTACTCCGGAAGAATCCTGGGAATTGTAGTTCAGCAAGGGCGCTGAGAACTGGATGAATTGGGCGAACTCTGGAAGCTAGTGGAGGACAGGGAGGCCTGGCGTGCTGTGGTCCAGGGGGTTGCGAAGAGTCGGACACAACTTAGCAACTCAACAACAACAACAACAACAAAGGGCTTGGAAACTGTAGCCCCAGAGGTGTCAAACTCATGTCATATAGTGGGCCGGATAGCATTTATTATGCCTGCTGTGGGCCAGAAGTGGTGTAATTAAGCAGAAAGTAAAATATTAAGGAGGCTCATTCATTCATCCATTCATTCATTCATCCATTCATTCATTCATCCATTCATCCATTCATCCATTCATTCATCCATTCATTCGATTTTTATCCTGCCTTTCAACCCCCTGGGCCCCCAAGGCGGCTTACAATATCAAAATTATCACATTAAAAACAGAACAACAGAGTATAACAATTAAAACAATGTTAAAACAATATTAAAACAGTGTAAAATTTATGTGACTGGAAATAAGCACTTTTTCACTTAGAAACTCATTCACCGCAGATCGAAGAGCAAAAATGCAAATTTTGATCCTGTTTTCCAGAGAGAGCTCAACCATCACGTGGGCTTCCTGTTCAGCAGCGACACCTCAGCACGGCTCAGCCGCTGAGCCTGTATCTGCTCGACCACGGAGCCACAGCCAATCCTCATTATTCACTAGGCTCAGTCAGGTTCACGGAAATCCTTGCGGATAGTGAATTTGCGGATAACGAACCACTGATCCTCTGGGATCGATGGGGTTAGACGCAAGGGGTACCTTATCTGCCATCAGACGAATCCAGCAGAGACCCTCAGGAAGCCAGCAGAGGGCAGCAGGAAGTGCCCAAAGATCTCTGAATGCTGCAGGGACCTTCCAGAGGTCCTCAGAGTGATACCTGTGACCAGCAGGGACCCCTCAAACATGGCCGGAGGATGCTTCTGCCGGCCATTTTAAAGGGGTCCGTGCTGGTCGCAGGTGCCATTCTGGAGGTCCCTCTGGAAGTTCTTTGCATAGTGGATAATGAGGACAGAAGCACAGATAACGGGGAAAGTAGCAATCCTGCCCCTTGCAGATAAGCCTGTCGCACCTTCCTTCTGTTTTGAGGGTCCTTCCTTCTCTCCAGGCTGCTGGGAGCGCCTGGCATCCTCCTCATTTCTCCGCTCTGCCCTCTGACGCAGCGTGCCTGGAAACGGATATGCTGGGATACGTTCATAACCCTCCTTCGGGCTTGAAACCCAGGCCTGGCTTTACGTCGGCGGCGGGGCTTGGCCATGCAGCGCCTCGGCTTTCTCCCTTCATTCCGGGGTGGCTGCCAGATCCCCTTTCAGAAGCGTCATCACTTTCCTTTCTTCCCATCTTGCTGCTGCGGCAGCCTGCGACCAGCCCGCGCTTCTGCGCTTCTCATTACCAGCACTTGGAAGGGATTCTTCGCACTCAGCAGGAACCGCCTCAGCACCGCACGCAGCATCTGCTGCCTCCCACTTCAGGTGCGCTTCTGTCGCCAGCACGACCACCAGCACCACCGGGCACGTTTGCGTCTCAGAGGGTCCGTGCAGCTGAGCCTGTATTTAGGGTGGAATCGGCAGCGCAGCCAGAGAGAGGGGCAGGGCAGTCAGCGTAGCGGTTGCCGCAATGCACCGTAAAAGCAGCCCGTCCCCCTCGCCGTCGGAGCCATCTGGGGCAGCAACAGCAATGTGCAGCCCGAACTGGGGCCTTGCCGCCTGGGGGCCGGCGTTCGGATGCAGCCTGACTGCCGCATCCAAGTCCCACCGCTCTCCCTGGGCAGGCCCCCACCCCAGAACGCCCTCTCCATGCCACCCTCCCTCCTGCCTTCCCCTGCCCAGATTAGCCCCTGTGCCAGCCACACTCGGCTGGCACAGGAGCAGCTACCTGCGTCGTCCTGTGGCATTGCAGGGCCGACCTGACTGCTCCCGTTGGCCATGGGCACCTCGCGCTGGCTGGAAGCGCTTCATGGCACTTTCACGGCACCACAGAGCTGGCGCAAGCAGGTTGCGTTGCCTCTGGGGCGCCATCGGATTATGCCCCGAGTAGGAGTATTTTCATACGCCAAGGAACGTTTTTTCCCCAGTCCAAACTATCAGCATCAGTTTAACAAACTCTCGTTTGGCTCTCCTGCGACCCGTGTGCTGGTCAGACTCTGTGGTCCCAAAAGTCACTGGGCTGCATTTGTTGAGAAAACAAATTAGCTTTCCTCAGACATTTGCTTCTGACTGCAAATTTCATCAACGGTTGCTTTCCTCTGCTTCACAGCACAATTTAGTAAAAACACAAATTAAGGTTAAACTGTTTATTACAGTACATATATCAAGAGGTAATCTTTTTTTTTTTTGCAATGGTGCCTAATAATAGTCTTCCATTCTTTCATTTTTACGGTAAACTCTTTTGCCAAGAGTCCCAAATTATCAATCCAGGTGTTTCCTTTCGTAGTGCAATTTTATAGAGGTGATCCTAGTCATTCCGCTTGCAGTCATTGTCCTGAACACCATTGTCCTGAACACATACTTAGATGAACTCAGCACTTTTTTCCTTCATTTTTCTTCTTCCAAGAACTCCTATTCTACTGGAACCTCCAGGAGTCTCCACAGGGTCTCACACAAGGAAATCCAGATGGAATCCTAATTGTGGGTGAGATGTAAAATTGTCAATACTTCAGTGTTGCCCATTTTCATGTGCAGGCCCTTGTACGTCCACATGTGTTTTCTTTGGGCAAAAGCCTCTGGGATACAGCCCAATGATTCTACATACAGGGAGATTCTAACAACCCTGCCATTTTCTTCAAGGCCAAGGAGCTCCCACTTAAACAGACACTGAGGACATCAGGCTATCTCAGTCCATTTCTGCTACACCATCATCTTCTTACAAAGGGGTTAGTCCAATGGTCGGCTCATAACATGCATCTGATGTGGTTTGGAACAGCCAGTTCTTGCTGGCCCAGCACTATTGTGCCTGCACAGAAGTTCCAGCAAAAGATACCTTGTGCCTGCTCAAAAGGGCTGGCACAGCTATCTGTGCCTTGGATGCCGGTAAGTTCTGCAGCATGTGTAGACCATCTATTTGGAAGACTATTCTCTGGGAACAACCAGAGAAATGCAAAGGGCATTTAGTCACAACTACTCAATATGTGAACGCAGGTTAATTACTGCTCTCTCCAGGGTATCAGCCAGAGATTTTCTCTCGCCACTGGGAATACTTTTACCTGAGATGCCAGGAACAGAACCTAGAAGGTATTTTGGTCTGGCGAGAGCCAAGTGGTGCCCAGTCTATTCCTTTTGTTTGTTTTGGGTGTGTGTGTGTCTTTCCATCCCTCAGAGATATTTTCCATCACTTAACTTTTGGGTAACAGACATGGGGAATCTGAAACATGTACTTCATTCATACAGCTAAAGCCACATTTAGTTTGACCCTTCAGCATCTCACAACCTTCAGTGCGTGAGAGCAAAGCAAAATTCAGCCTCTAACTCTCATTTTCTGATACGATGCAGCAACCCCTCTCTGCTTATGGCTGCCCTAAAGAAAGAGCTTGTTGGGTACATGTTATAATCACTATCATTAGGAATGAATTTTTTTTGGGGGGGGAGGGTATGTGTGCACTTGCATGTGTGTGTTGTGTTTTGGTGTAAATAATTGGATAGCAAAAATAATGACTGGAATTAGAGTGTCAAATGTTAGCCACTTAATTGCTACCTTTTGATAGACTAAATAATTTTTTTACTGACTTGGTAGTCTTTATGTCTTAACAGTGACTGTAATGGGGATGAAATGCACTTCTTTCCGAGATGAAAGGGCACCTGAATGAGGCCACCCTGCTCCAGAGCCCACCTGCTTATCTGACCTGGAAAGTGGCAGCTCTCGGATGACATCAGGCCCAAAAGTTGAGTCCTGCCCAACATTCCAATGCTGATGCTGCTATGCCAGTGGGGGGTGTGCTGCATTTGGGGGGGGGCAGTCACAGAGGCCTCCTTAAGGTAAGGGAGGTAACCTGGCTCACTTGCCTTGGGGCTGCATTGCATCTGTGCCAGTTCTGGAATGTTGGATAGGATTGGGCCCAAAATATCTTCCACATGAAGAAACTACAGTATATGGAAGAGCAGAAGGCCAAATGTCCCGAATCCTTTCCAAGCCCTGTATGACTGTAGTTTCTAGACGAACTTATGAATAACACCAAACTGAACTGAAGTATTTGGATGTAGGATCAAGTGTTCTAAGGGATCATCATCCTTGATCTTCGAATTCTTCCAAGTCAGCAGGACCTGTTTTTCACTAGTCAGGCCGAAGATCGCAGCTTCAGTTCGAACAGGGTCACTTAACTGGTGTGCAGACCAGCCGGATGACTCCCCAGTCCCAAATGCAACCAAGGACAGAATCGGAGGCTGTCGTTCTCAGAAATACTCCAGCCAAGGGGGCAGCGGCAGGAGCAGCGGCAGGAGTGATGGAGCCATCGCACCTTAGACCTCCTCGCTTAAGTGCTCTGCTGGATGAGTGCCCAAGTACAGCCATTGCAACGCTTCAGGATTTCGACTTGCACAAATATTTGGGTCTCAGTCTTAACAATGTTGGAGCTTCCTTCCCCCTTACAGGGAGAAGTGTTGCTAAAAGCCTTCTTGTTTTCACATGTTAAAAAGTCAACTCTGGGCTCAAGTAATCCCAGTAAACAATTATTTCGCAAAACTGTGCATTTCTAGCACACATATAATCAGATGCTTAAAATGCCGAAAAGACAAAGACAGAAGTAGACATTAAAATGATCTTGAAGATTTGAAATAAATAAAAACAGTGATTAAGAGGGCAGAAACTCTTACGGTAAAAGTTTGTGTGTATTCAGCATTGCTAAAGGAAAACATCAATTAACCTGCATCGATGCAGGAGGAGGGAAAAAAACTCTTCCTTAAAGTCAAAATTCAAGTACCTTTTTAGGCTATTCAAAACAGACTCAGGGCATAATCTTAACCAACTTTCCAGCACTGAGAGGACTAGACCCAGTGCCAGTGGGGCATGTGCTGCATCCTGCAGTGGAGTAGTAGTCATGGAGGCCTCCTCAAGGGAAGGGAATGTTTGTTTGGCTGCATCCAAGGCCTCGTCCCTGGGCCACGCGGCCCCAATTCAGATCCAAGGAACCCATGGGGGAGGCTGGAGCCTCCCCAGGTGCAAGGGCACAAATGTGCCCTTGCCCCGGGGAGGCTCCAGCAGCCTCCAAAGTTGTGCTGGATACAGTGCAGTTCCAGTGCAGCTTAGGATTGCTCCCTGAATCCCTGGACAGAGGGAAGCTTGAGGCAGGGCATTGGACACGGCAGGAGTCATCAGGAGCCAAACAGTCCGCAGGACCTAGGAGAGCTCCCAGGGAGCACAGACATTGTTCTGATGAAAGCATTACTACTGTGCTCAACCAGGTTCTAGCAGTGGAGCTGACTCACTACCCAGGTCTAAGAATGGGCAAGAACTGTGGAGAGGCTGAGCCTTGAACTGATCTGGACTGCATATCAGGAGTGTGTGCATGCTATCGGAACCTGTGACAAAGCCACAAAGAATACGTCAAGATATTTGATTTTTGAAAAGTTGTGTGAATCCGCCTTAGTTATTTATTATTTTTAAAAATATAGAAGCTGCCTCTGTGCCCAAGGGCCCTCCAAGCAGTGTGTCACTATAGTAAAAATATAAAATACATCTTGAAATGGAGCAGAAATAATGCAACAGAAGCATCAAAATATGCAGTCAGCAGAAGGGCCATCTACATATATACATATCACACACACATACACACACACACACACACACACAACTATAAAGTGCGTCTAGATGACTCTGAGAGTCAGGATGGCTCATGTTTGTGTGCCGGCCTCCAAGAGTGGTCCAAACATACTTTAGACCACTCTTGGAATCAGGGAGGATGAGGCACATCTGAGTCCAAGAATGGTCCAAATGTGCTTTACGGTGTCGCTCGTGCCGGCCACAAGAGCATCTCTCTTAGAGGAAAGGCAGGATACAAATGCAGCAAGTAAAAACTAGCTTAGCATGCAGACGTGCAATCAAGACCTGTGTGTGCCCTTAAAGGGGAAAAAAACCCACTTATTTTGGGCTTGTGTGGAAGACCACGCTGAGAGGACTAGACCTATCAAGACAGATTGAAATGTCCAAATTAAGCTGGTTGAGCCCGCCACAGTCCTCCCAAAATCAGTTTTCAGCAAGCCAGCATTATGCATTCCTTGTGCCAAGAAATATGAATTAAATTGTTTTAGAGCATTAACATTTAGGTACTTAAAAAAAAAAAAGGAAAGAAAGGAAAAGAAAGGGGGCTTCCCCACTGAGAGACATTTTATGAACAAAATTAAATATTATAAAACCATATTATTAAATTCTGTCAAAAAGGTATTAATCTTGTTACGCTGGCACAGAAGCCTTCGGTTTTCTGTAATTACGGATTGCTGTATACTTAACCTTTTATGTTATCTTCCTGCTAAAAATAGCGGGGCAAGGTGTAGTTCACGTTCTTTTGAAAGAAACAAAAAGAGTTAAGAGAATGAGCCAGTAGGCCATTAATATACCACCCTGTCATTTATTAATTTATTAAGTGTTGACAAGGTGTTCATGGTTACCCAAGACTTCACATTACAACAAGCCACATTACAACAATTAGCTCCAGTGTCAGAAAGGAAGTCAGGGCTTGGCACACACCACTTTTCCTCACATCCAACCACCAGGTAAGAGGCAGACATTGCAAACACATGTCACCTGAGCTTTGGAGGTCAAGCCAGGCCAGCCAATGGGAGAGCAGAAGAACAGAAGAAGAGTCCTGTCAGTTGGACCAAGGACTTGCCCTCTTAATTCCCAACCCGCTTTTTAGAATGGCACTCATCTTGGCAACCACTGGAAGTGATGTCATGGCTAGAAGTGACATCATCAAACTGGAAGTGCTATCATTGTGATGTAATCAAATGACACTGCTGGAATGCAAACTGGCGTTCTTGAACCGCAAAAATTGGACAACAAGGAAGCATCTCTGACAGAAAGCAACCATCTCAATTTACTCATGGATGGGCCACCCTGGATTAGAGCACCAAGAATGGAAAACTCACTCAAGTAGCTGGTTAGTGATGAAGTCTCCTGGATGGGTGCGGAAAGCCAGTCTTGGTTTGTTTTCTTCACAGCGTTGTGAGGCTAAACTCTTTGGCATAAGAATATACTTATGTATAATGTGGGGGGGGGCACACTTGCACTATTCTACACCAAACCTATGCAACCAGTGGCATTCGGGGGGGCACCTAGGGTCACTCCCTCAGGGGTGCCATCCCCCACCTGGAGGAACCACCCCCTGCACCTGCTGCTACCCCCTGGAGGCGTTCTGAGGGCCAGAGAGGTCTCACGGAGGGAGGCCTCCAGAGCAGAGTGGCAATGGGGGCCAACCAAGGGCAGGAGGGGGTGCCATTTTGCCACCCCTTTCCGCCTGGTGCCCCGGGGAATTTGCCCCCTGACCTCCCCACTGCCTGCAACTACACAGTCTGCTAGTTGTCTCATACTAAAGCTGACCGTTCAAGGTCATGAGGACTAGTAACACTGCCTGTCTGATATTCGGAGCTTGCAGACATCAATACCCCCCCCCAATAGCATATTGTTAAAGGAAATAAACAGTCCATTTTTGTCAATGTATAGTTTTGTGAAGTAAAAAATCCTGAGTACATTAATTTTTTTTTTAAAAAAAAACATAGGTTTCTAGCTTAAATGCAGCTGGAGCAGTTTTTATGTGCAGCACAGCTGTTCCGCATGCTGGCAGCTGTCCATATCTTATGTGTCCTATCATGCATTTTCCACTATTGTCTTCCTGACACATAAAGAATGTGCCTTTAACTCTTAAGGGAAAAGCAATTTGATTAATTTTTTTCCCAGGTAGATTTGGCTGCAGTGCATCTGCAGCTCTACGGTGTTTGTAATATTGGAAGGGATAATTAGTGTGGTGTGCAAAGAAAAACAAATCCTTGCTGTTATTAAAACCACATTTGTTCAGTTATTCATTGGTTTGAAATCTCATTTGTATCATTGTTGTTTTGTTGGTTTTTGCTGTTCCCATTCAGTTTTTTGCCTCCCATTGAGTTCAGTGGGAGATCCAGTTGCCATTCTGCTGCTGCCTGTTTATTTCTGTGGTTTTCCAACCAAGAGTCACAAAATCAGGCATGCAGAGTCTTCCCTGCTAGTTTCAATGGGAAGGACTTGCTCTGTTGAAAATCAGCAGGAGATAAAGACCTTGCAAGTGGGAAGGTAAAACTGGTGAAGGCAAACAGCAGCCCAGTACCGAGGAGAACTGAAGGCTGTTGAAGAAAATGAATTGAAACAGACATGCCCTGGTATCCACTGATTCAGGTACTGGCATCCGGTATCCACGGTTTCAGTTGTCTGCAGATACCCAGTGGATACCAGGGACATCATTGAAAACGGGAATTTTTTTTTTTTAAAAAAATATTGTTTTAGGTTAGTGCTGCAAAACCACTGCATTTTCAGGGCTGCAAGCAGCCTTCTGAGCTGTCATCAGCCACTTCCTGGTTGCTCCGGAGCTCCTGCACCAAAGATGCCGCAGAATGCATCATGACCAGGAAAAGAATGCATCATGATACATTCTGGGGCAATATTGAAGGTTATGGAGGCATGACCACAAAGAGAATGCAATGCAATGGTTTTGCTGCAATAAAGTGAAACAAGATGTTTAAAACATTCCCCTATGTTTTACAAAGGTGTCCCAGTATCCACAGATCCCTGGTATCCACAGGTGCGTCTAATAGAACCCCCGTGGATACTGAGACACTCCTGTATATGATATTTTGAACTCATATGTGTCTGTCCACAGCAAACAAACATTCATACATTCAGGGCCCATTTGGTTCATTTTTTCATTTGTTATGAAAACATCTTTTTTTTTCCTCCAAATGGAATGTTTATTTCCTAGGTCCAGCTCACTGGTCACTTATCACATTCCTCTGCTGGAGGAGTTGGCACATTCTAGCAGAAGCAAAATGAAATGAAACTTTTAAGCAACTCAATTGACACGCTTTGGAAGCTGGGATCCATTTAGAACGGAGAGTTAAGTATATCCATTCTGATATACTTAAAAAGGAAATACTTTTTTTACCCAGCGGCCCGCGGGTCATTAATCTGTGGAACTCCTGGCCACAGGAGGTGGTGATGGCATCTGGCCTAGGTGCTTTTAAAAGGGGATTGGACAGATTTCTGGAGGAAAAGTCCATCATGACTATGATGGGTTGTGCAACCTCCTTACATTAGTAGTAGTCCACTTCAGAATGCCAGGTGCAAGGGAGTGACCACCGGGTGCAGGCATCTTGTGGTCTAGTGTGCTCCTTGAGGTATCTGGTGGGCCACTGTGAGATGCAGGAAACTGGACTAGATGGGCCTTTGGCTTGGTGGTTCAGCAGGGCTCTTCTGATGTTCTTATAGAGCAGGGGTAGGGAACCTACGGCTCGGGAGCCATATGTGGCTCTTTTGAGGATTGCATCTGGCTCTCGTAGCTACAGGCAGCTACAGGCATTATTATTTTTTTGCATTTTTTTACCCCTTTTTTGCATTTTTTTTACCCCGGTGGCCATTTTTTTCTGGCTCCGCCCACTCATTGCACTGACGTATCAACCAGACTACAAAGCCATCAGCAAAACCATGCAGCACCAGAAGTCGCATTAATGGTGAGAAGTATTTTATTTATTATTGGTTAGCTTCAGTATAACAACGTTATTAAAAATAATAAATTCAGAGATTTATTATACTCTAAAATTGTTGGTCTTACTTAAAAATGAACGCATTTAGTTGTATTCAGTGTTAAAAAATATTATATGACTCTTATGGAAATACATTTTAAAATATGTGGCTTTCATGGCTCTCTCAGCCAAAAAGGTTCCCGACCCCTGTTATAGAGTATAGACGAATGCCATTTTGAACTTTCTCACTAAATCTTTTCTACATTCATCCACGGCTTTTCCCCCCCTTTCCATGCTCTCCTCACCACATCCCCC
This sequence comes from Lerista edwardsae, assembly GCA_029204185.1. Classification (NCBI taxonomy): domain Eukaryota; kingdom Metazoa; phylum Chordata; class Lepidosauria; order Squamata; family Scincidae; genus Lerista; species Lerista edwardsae. Next base: position 4,226,911 of record JAJKFI010000057.1, on the reverse strand, counting down.
TTTTTCTTTTGGTGAATACTTTCAAAATAAATATAGACAGTTATCATGTCCCCCCTTTAGCTATACACATTTATCCCTTTTCATCTTTTGCCATAAATCAATCATTCCTCTGCTGAGGCATTTGTCTTCTTCTCCTCTTATGTGCTCTCATGCTAGTGCTTCTCAGACCTTCTGGAGCTCAGTGCAAAGCCACAACTGACTCAGACTTTGTGAAGTCAAGTATGACCAAGTATGGGCTGGAGCTAACCTTCCATAGCACCTTGTTCCCACAGCAAGGGGAAGTCCTGCCTTCTCTCACACATGTATTTGTTAACTACTGGCTGTGGCAGAAAAACAAACTTCGGAAGTTGCCGTCTACTGAGGCAATGACACTTCCTGGAGAATGCAGGTCCTAGCCGTAGGGATTTAAGCCTTGATCATCTCTTGGTTAGACTACTGCAGGGATGTGCCAAAGCCACAGAACTAGAGTCACGAGTCAAGTCACGAGTCAGCAACCCTGTGACTTGACTCGCAGGTCATAGCAAGTGCTCATTGCAACTTAACTAGTGGAAATTTCAAGTCATTTTGACTCGTGTCCAGAGTTGTTTTGAGAAACAAATCAAGTTCTTGAACAACGACAAACCCTTAAGCCGTCTTCCTCCCCTCAGCCCCCAGCCCCCGCTCCTGAAACTACCTACCCTTCTCCCACCACAACTGCTGCCACTGTTGGCCTGAAGTACAGCGTCTGGATCGTCCATGAGATCTTTTGGAGCAATGTGGAAGTGAAGGAAATAGCGAAACAAGCAAGCACCCCCCCCCCTAAAAAGAGTAGGACTCTAATCAAATCGGAGTCAGGACTCCTTTCTAACTCTGCTCCAAGTAAATGGATTTGCTCTTTGGTTTATTATGTGATGGTACTTATTGTATTAACGTCTTTCATTATGTTGTGGGCCACCCTGAGCCCACGTGGCGACGGGCAGGATAGAAATTAAAATAATAATAATGGCTGTGGGGGGCTGGTGGGATATCAGTTGGAATTGGGATTCTAAGGTTGCAACTTCTTGATAGCTTGAGTATGTGCAGAATTGTTAAACGCTTAAATATTGCATGAATGTGATGATTAAAAAAAAAAAAATCAAATCAGACAAATAAAAATCTGCTGAGCCCACTCAGTAATGTTTAGCCCTCTACACTTAAAAATTAAAGAAAAGCTCTCGCAGGTCCTATAATTTAGAAGAAATGGTCTGAGAATACCAAACACTTAGACCCAGTGGTGCTACTCACCCGGTACGCTGGGCGGGACTTACCTTTGAGCGGCAGTCCGCCCGTTGCGTCACGCCGCGCAGCGCGACGCAATGGGCGGACTGCCGCTCAAAGTTAAGTCCCGCCCAGCGTATCGGGTGAGTAGCACCGCTGCTTAGACCATTTCTTCTCAGCTAGAGCTGGAAGTTGCCCATGGAAGAAATGGTCTCTCCATGCAATTTCCAGAGGGCTGAGGATAAATGCTCAGCCCCGAGTCTGACGGAGTATAGTGACGCCTGGCAGTTTGTGTAAGCAAGGAAATTTCATCCTCTTCAAAGGCAAAACAGAAGCCAGGAGAGTCGATTTATAATTTGGGGGATTTTTGAAATCATAACTCTTTCATTAGAAACTGCCTTAAGCCCGCAGACGTGGCAATCAAACACTGTAATATCCGGTGTCATGCGAGAAGCACCGTCTGCATGGAGCAAACATCATCAAAGGGCTTAAGTCAAAACTAGGTAGATTTTTCAGAAGTGTGCTGATGGTTTTAAAGGGCCATGGTGGGTGAAGCTGCCTATCAGGAGAGGGAACCCAAAAGAAGTGTTTGTGTGTGTTTTCCTTATAGAAAACACTAGTGTCAAATGGGCTTTGTTTGGGTTGTTTGGTTAGAAACCAGGGTTTCTAGGTCTTGGGCTGGAAAAATACTCAGGGACTTGGTTAACTCAAAAAAAAATGCATGAGATTTCGGTGGTGGTGTCACAAGGGGGTGTAGGGGGTGTGGGCTGCACTGGGTGCCACCTTCAGGGGGTGACACCACACTCCCTAAGTCTCCATTTGGTGATCTTTGGCTCACCTCACGCTCTTGCTGTCAGTCATATTTTTGCTGCTCACCAGCATGAACATGGATGGGCAGGGCCCAGAGTGGGCCAAAGATCAGTGAATGGAAGTGGCCGGGGGTCTGGGAAGCTCACAGCCTCCTCTGTGGGCCTCTGTGATGCAGAAACATGCCTTGTTTTTCTCATGACGAGCATTTCCTGCTTTTGCAAGATCGTAGGAAGTGCTTGTTGCAGGGAAAACGGTGCTCTTCTGCATTGCAGAGGCCCGCAGAGGAGGCTGCGGTCCTGCCACACCTCCTCAGACGTCAGCACGATCCCCAGGTAAGCGCTTGTGATATCCATGGGGGCGACCCCTGTACCTCGGGACATGGTGGGGCGATGGAGCTCGTGGACTCGCAGGCGCTTCATGTGGTCGCTGCGCAGTGATGGCCGGGACGCCGGGTGCACTTGCCTCAGGCTGTTTATTTGGACCAGGCGTTTTGCATTCATGTTTTACATACATTCACCTCGTTGCATCACGGGTCCCGCCCGCAATCCCAAGTGTACGTCTTGTTCCCCCCCTTCCTTCAGGGGGGTTAGCTGGAGTGATGGCTTTGCTGGCCGAGCCTCAGGGTCTGGATGGATGCGGTATGTTGCGAGGGGTATCCTATCCCCTCCCTGTGCGGACCCCTGAGCTCTGGGGGTGAGAGGGCGGCAGAGGCGGATCTAAGGGAGGGCAAAGCTCTAAGTTTTGCAGGAAGCCTTACCTTGGAAATCACTCCTCTCCTGCACCGTTCTAGCCAATCCTCACAGGGAACAGCAACATCTTGGCGTTGCTTACTGGCTACAGCAGCAAGGGAGAGGAGGGGTTTACATGACAGGGTAAGGCTCCTTGCAACACTTAGAGCTTTGCCCTCCCTGTAGAGACGCCTCTGGAGGGCGGCTGCCTGTGCACGCCCCCTCTCTGGGCTGAGTGGGGCGGCCCTTGCTGGGGTGACCCCGTGGCTGCTGAGCATCCTGGACACCCCCCTGCTTGGGGAGGTGTCCCAGTATGGCAGTGCCCGTTCCCCAGAACCCCAACCCAAGAAGGGCAGTATGGGCAGGGGGTCCTCCGGAAGGAGGTTGTCCGGGGAGGAGGGTGGCTGGCCCCTGCGGAGCCCTCAATCGCCGGACCTACGCCCAGTGGTATCATCTAAATGATTTAAGAACAGGTACTCACTTTTGATTGGCACGTGTCGGGACCCGCCCACCGGCAGTGACGTCATAAGCCAGAAGTGATGTCGTGGCAGGAAGTGACATGAAAAAAGCCCTTTTTGAGGCCTCAGATGATTTTAAACTGACCCAACAGTTGCAACAGTATTCCACAGCACCCCCAGAACATGTGAAGGAGGCCTGGCATCATGTTAAAACCCCAGAGCAACTCATTTTTCAGTGGCAAGGAAAGGAAAGGCTCCGCTCGCTGCCTGCCTGCCTGCCTGGCTCTGAGAACATGCAGGCAACTCAAACATGCAGGAAATTCAAATGTTGCAGAGGGTGGAGTCGACGAGTGGGCGGGCAAATGGGTGGGGCCAGCTGTAATCCTAGAAACCGGTACTCGCGTACCCCCTGCATGACATCACTGCCTACGCCTGGCACTGTGGAGCGACCGGTCACCTCCCCAGCCCAGCTCCTTATGAGCTCTGGCCGGGGATCCGGAAGTCCCTCCCCCGGCGCAAGATCTCGGCCTCAGGATCTCGCGAGACTCCGGGCTGGCCCGGAAGTCCGCCCCCTGATGAGATCTCGTGCCCAAGATCTCACAGGGCTTCCGGTCGGCGTGACAAAAGGCCGCATTGGCCCAGCCCGGGCTCCACACCAGGAGCCCGGGAGGTGCCCAGCCTCACTGCGGCTTCTCCCCGCGCAAGAACGAGGCTGGGCTGGCAGCCTCTCCAGCCGGCAGCCCTGAGCTCACCTGTCCCCACGGCAGGCCCCGGCGGGCTTCTTGCTGGCGGCCAGGGGCACAGTGAGCCCCATCAATCGTCCGCGGGGTCGATGCGGGCCCCCCTTCCAGCTGCGGCTAAGTCCTTGCCGGAGGTTCGCGTCGCAGGTCCACCGGCGACAGCGCTACAGCCGTGGGGTGCCCCCTGGTGCTGCAATCACAGCAGCGCCATCAGAACACCTATAACTAGGCCACTCTCCTTAAGGGGGAATGGTCCAGTTTTGCTTCCCAATGGTGGGTTACTTGCGACCCACAGATTGGGAAGCCCTGGACTGCATCCTTACGTCCTCCTGGAACGCTGAGCACTCCCAAGCAAGTCTTGCAACGGGTGCTGCATCCACCCCAGAGATTCCTCTGGATTTAGGCCCAGTTTACCAACATGTTCAACAGTGAGGGAGTCCCTTTGCTTTGGCGAGATCCCAGGCTGATGCAGCAAGTGCATGAAATGGAACCAACCGTCTGGACCCTTCCCACCCAAACCTTTTCACGCGGAGTGGTGAGTATCCACGAGGCCTCAGCCAGTCATATCGAGTGGTTCAAATGATGCACATGCTTGACTTCCCCCTTGCTTAGAGCCTGGATTTCATCTTTGATTCAAACAAAATTCCTGTTAGGAATTGCTGTTCCGCCCCGCCCTGTCTTGGAATGCAAGCTCACCTGAGGCCACAGATTTTCCCATGTACTTTTGCACCAGCCTCCATGCAGACCTGACAGCAGGAATCAGGAAAAGGCTGCTGGCTGGGATGCCAAACCGTTCTAGTTAGATCTCTTTAGGTGGAACTGGAATCTACTGGTACCTTCCCACTGTTTTCCTGGCATGGGCTTCCTCGGAGCACATGTCTGCGTTGAATCGCACTAGGTTGATCTGTCGTTACCTGTCCCGCCTGCTGACCCAGCCAAGCTGCCCACACCGCAGCTTGCCTCTAGATACATGTATGGCATTGGCAATGTAGAATCTCACAGCTGGAATGATCGAGCAGGCTGTCTCACGCTTGCCGAAATTTAGCAGCTGAAGGGTCCCCAGTCAAGAAGTGTATATGCTAAGGAAAGCTGTGCAGGCTTCATTTATTGCAGGACAGGCTGCCCCTGAGACTCCTACAGTGCATGCCGGACTTTCCATACATGATGTTCCCAACTCTTCCAGCCCCTGAGGTCAAATTCGTGAATAAATGCATAGTGCAGCAGTCAGTGGGGTGGTGGTGGTGCCCTTGACACATGGGTAAACAGATGCTGATGGCAATTCCGCTAAGCCCCAACACATGCACCATCTTAGGACATCTCACTTCAACTCAGGTCTTTGCAGAGAGTCAGGTCCTCATGCACGCATATATATATCATTTGATTTTTCCAAATGTTAGTATTTTTCTCCTGTTGACCGGAAGCTGAGTGTGCTTCATCTCCTCAGAAAAGCACTGGTTTGGAGTTAATATCGTGCAGAACAAAAGTTGTGCTCTTTCATATAGCCATAACTCAGCACTGCATGCATCCCAGGTGAGGTTCGTGGTAGCATCTCCAGCTAGGGCTGGGAAAGATCCTTATCTGAAACCCTGGAAAGCTGCTGCCAGTCAGTGTTGGAAATGCAACCCAGATAGACCAGTGGATGGACTCAGAAGAAGGCCCCTTAATATTCCCTCTCTGCAGGTCACCAAGGCAGTTATATATGCCCCCCATGCAGGTTTTACTGCCAGTGGGTGATGAACATCTGTGAGGAAAGTTGCCTTGATGCAATATTGCACTGAGAAAAAATGGATGGCTGCAAAATATGATTGTGGGGGAAAAATTACATGAGCTGCATTAGGCTGTACTGACTATTTTTGAGTTTACCTTTTCATTATCAAAATAGTAAATATACTTTTTCAAGCAATATTTTGTCTGAATGTTAACATTTTACAAAAATCCTCTTCGGTACCATTGTTTCCCTTAGCTGCTACTATTTGATGACATCCCCCCCCACTTTCTCCTTCTTTAATCCTGGAAGGACGCTATGTATTGTCAGTATTCATCATGGCATTCTTGATTGGCTGTGATCACCCAGGTGACTAATCCTGG
>JAJKFI010000057.1:4195421-4205912 GCA_029204185.1 Lerista edwardsae | reverse complement strand
TTCGCCGTCTTCCCCGCCCGGGGCGGGGAAGACGGCGAAACGGAGCGGTACGCAACGGGTGGGCTGCCGCTCACCCGTTCCTCCTGCCCAGCATTCCGGCTGCATGACGCCGCTGGCTCCATCCCTTTTTGGAATGCTGAGTCATGCCTCGTGGAAACGGCTGTTGTCAGGGGACTGACTCAGCGGATGGCTCCATTATGCACCCATTCCTAGCAAGAGACATGACGACACCAGCCGTCCTGGGCACCAGCGGTGCTGCGAGACACGAGGCTGACTAAGACCTTTCAGGCTTCGCAAGGACGTCTTGCATTTTGCAACCATTAGCTAATTATTGCTGGAAAGGTCTCGCCAAAAGCTTTTGTTTTGGTGGGTAATAAAATGATTCAGTTGGATGGCGCCTGGCGTTTCGTGTCTGAAGGAAAACAACCCCTGCGACTCAAGGCCTGTAGCATGTCTGTGCACTCTTCATTTAGGGAAATGTTACTAAATCAGCTCTTGCTCCTTGGTAAAAGGACCAAGTGAAAGGAGAAAACAGCTGGGAAGAGGGTCTAATCAAGTTGGCCCAGACTCACATTGCAATTTCCTGCCCCCCCCCCATGTTCAGCCCATCAATTTGTAGTTAAACTGATCTTGCGAACACTCTTGAAGACTCAAAAACTCTCTTCCCCCAAGGAAACAGCAGGTGGGTAGCCAGGCTGCCTCCCCCTCCGCGCCAGTGCAGTGAGGCCAGTGCAGACTGCCCGGAATCCTATGGCGGAAGTTGGGAGGCTGGAGGTCTCCAGGGTAAGGGGACATTTGTCCCCTTGCCCTGGGGTAAGCCCCGGTCTGTGCAATGTGTCTACTTGGACCCATATGAGCTAAGTAGCTGGCCCAAGTCTGAGCGGATCCGTGGTTAGTGGATCAGACCTGGGAGCGGGGGAGAGGGTCCGGTGCTGCTGATTCCACACTGGGAACTGCTGGTTTGTCACAAAGTGCTTTATGGCATTTTTGCAACATCCACCCTGGTTCAGGGCGCTGCAGAGGATTGGGCTGTGGCCCTCTCCAATGCCCTGTTTGGAGGAGGGTGGATCGTGATGGCTGCAATTCAGGCCTCGCACCTTCCACTTCCGGTTTTTATTAAGCCGATAGCCTACGCTTTCTTCAAAGACCTCAGTGCAGCTTCAGTGGCTTCCCAACGGCCTTCCGCCTCGGCAGAGATGATCCGCCCTTCAGCGACACTTCCGGATCCTGCTTATGGGCCATTCACAAATCAGACTCAAGTCACTAACGGGCCAGCCCGACCCACTTGCAAGGCGTCGCCAAGGGGTGGGAAGAGGGAGCCTGGAGTCAGAACTGCAAGCTGAATGGCAGAGCCCCCCGTTTCCATTTTCAGCTTGAAGAGACTATTTCAGTGAGGCAGAAACAGAGCCTGAAAAACACTGGATTGTGCAAATATTCACCCAGTGTTGATCTGCTTGGCTTCCTTGTTTCCCCCCCCCCCCCGCACTGCTGGTGTTTTGTTCCCCTGGAGGCTGTGGCTGCTTCCTGCAGAAAAGAACGAACGAACGAACGAACGAACGAAAGAAAGAAAGAAAGAAAGAAAGAAAGAAAGGCATTGGTGAAAATCAATCCATTGAACGTTAATGCTCTTCTGGTTGAGTACTGGGTGCAAGGGAGTGGCAACAAGATGCAAGCGTCTTGTGTTTCGTGCCTCCCTGGGGCACCTGGTGGGCTGCTGTGAGATACAGGAAGCTGGACTAGATGGGCCTTTGGCCTGATCCAGCAGGGCTCTTCTGATGTTCTTATGTTCTGCTTATTCAGTAGGACTTGCCAACGATTTTGGTCAACTGTCCAGCTGGAAATTGTTGGCATGCCTCAGCGTCGCTTTCTGGAGTTCCTTCTTGACTGTACAGCCACAGTGGAGCCGTCTCCAATTCCAAGAAGCTCTGGCTGCCGGCTTCTCCCTTGCATCTCTGCAATACGTCTCTCCTCTCTCCTCTCTCTGCAACGAGGGCCTTTATCGTGTGAAAAAGGTGCTGCTGCTGCTCCTCCTCCACGATGAGAATTAAAGTTTAGAGAATTCCAGCATTGTAATAAGTTAGCCATTAAACGCCACTTAAGTTTCTCATGGTTGAAAGACTATGTCAATGCCCACATACATTTTTATAAAGTACTAGTAGTCAGTCATTAAAAATGACAACAATGTCTTTAATCCCTCTATAAAAAAATAATCAACTGCTGTATCTCAACACAACAAAATAAACATCAGCCTAGACAGGGCAATCTAATCTTCAGATCATACTGGGATGACTTTTGAGTAAAGCCTTATAAGCAACACCCAAATGGGAATTGCAAGTGGGCTTGAAGCACAGTTTGTCTTCCTAAATAGTCCAGAAGAGGAAAAATAGCCGTACAACAAAAGCAGACTTGTTTAACTGTCAATGTCAGAGCACGTGCTTTGTACACAGAAAGTTGCAGATACCGTCCCTCGTCCCTAGTACTTCTCGTTAAAAGGATATCACATAGGAGAACGCCTGCCCAGAATCTTGAAGAGTCCCTGCCAATAATGTGCTAGACGGACCTATAGTTTCACTTATAGGAAAGTCTACCTCATAGAAAGCTATAGCATTCCCTACCTGCTTGATTTCAAGGACAATTATAGGATTTATGCAATGGAAGTTCACTGAATGTGATTTTATGCTTTTTTAAATTTTAAAGCACTGTACTGTATTTAAGGGGATATGGTGGCACCGTGGGATAATCCTTGGGTTTCACCCCTGTGCAGTCATTCTGGTGGCTGTTGCTGGTGGTCTGCCTTTTTCTTTTTCTTTTAGATTGTGAGCCCTTTGGGACAGGGAGCCATTTAACTTTATTATTATTACTATTTGCCTGTAAACTGCTTTGTGAACTTCGTGTTGAAAAGCGGTATATAAGTACCTGTTGATTGATTGATTGATTGATTGATTGATTGATAAGCCGCTGCTGCTGGGCTTTCTGACCAGAAGGTTGGGAGTTTGAGACCACGCAATGGAGTGAGCTCCCGTTGCTTGTTCCAGCTCCTGCCAACCTAGCAGTTCAAAAACACGTAAAAATGTGAGTAGATAAATAGGTATTATATCACTTCAGTGGGAAGGTAATGGCATCCCGTGCGCCTTGGCATCTAGTCATGCTGGCCACATGACTATGGAAACTTGTCCTTGGACAAACGCTGGCTCTGCAGGCTTAGAAACGGAGATGAGCACTGCCCCCTACAGTCGGTCACGACTAGACCATTTGGTTGTGGGGAAACCTTTACCTTTTTACTATATTTAAACAGTTGCCTTCAGAAAATGTATGTTGAAGGGTGGGCAATAAATGTATTAGGCGCATCCGAGGTCTTGTTCCCGGGCCACGCACCCCTGATTCAATTTAGCCGGCGCAGATCCGAGGATCTGAGGAACAGGGAGGTACAAATGTGCCCTTGTGCTGGGGAGGCTCCTGCTGCCTCCTAAGTAGCTCTGGATACAGGCCCTGAGGCCTGCCTGTACCAGCACTACTCAGGATTGCACCCTCAGTATTAGTTTTCACAATTGTGAGCTGACCTGGAACCATTTTAGAGTCAGTGGCAAGATAGAAATTGCATTAACTATTAATTAAAGGCCCTTGATTTAAGTAGCTCCCACTAAATATTGACCAGAAGGAAGAAAGACAAAAGGGGAAGAGCTCTCTCCAATAGGACACATGATTCTGTGCATTGAAAAAGAGGTGATCTCTGCCTGACAGCTGCAGTAATATGCGCCTGCCTGCGTGAAAACCACCGTGCAGGATGTTTGGACCACCTGCCACCTGTACATTATAATTTGAATGATATGGAAAATCCTGGTTATATACGATAGGTTGCAAATAGCTTCACATTGGTACCGTGAAGAAGAGTATCCTATTATTTTGCAAGCGACAATAACATGTATGTGTTGCCGTCAACAGTCTTCTTGTGAAAGAAGACCTAATGGGTATTAGCATAAAGATCAGTCTCAGGAGTTCCAGTATAATGGCCTACTTTCTCCTTCCCCAAACTATGTAAGCTGATGGAGAAAAAAACTCTGTAAGAAAAGACCTCTTGCAGAGAGACTATAATACAAGCTGATCTCTGGTGCTGTCAATGGGGAAACCACAAAGTAAACAGAGGTTGGAAATAAGAGTGTTCTGTGATTTACAATGCCAGTAGATTGATCAGAATTCATCTGCCATATTTTATATTTGAAAGCAATGACCAAGTTCTTCTTTCTTTGTGATCTGTCCCTTTCAGGCCATTCAGTATGGAACAGAAGAGACCTGAACAGAGAGATTCCTATTCCCGGGCTGTGCAAATGGAAAATCTCCCTGTGATACTTCTTCATGTAAATATTTGTCGAGCCTTAATAGCCGTGCTGCTTAGCAATGAGAAGCTGATTCTCTCAGGCTTGATATGAGACCATCTTTTCTCATAAAAAGAAAAATAAGAACTTCCCCCTTAAATAGTTTTCCCTGCAGTTCTGATTTCTTTTAAACCACAAAAATGTTTTTGTCCACTGATGACACCATCTAAATGGGGGAAGAATCCTGATTCCAGCAGACATCAGATGCTCTTGTTACTCCTTTTTCCTACATTGCAGCTAAACGAAAGGTTCCCAAACTGTGGGTTGGGACCCACCAGTGGGTTGTGAGCCAATTTCAGGTGGATCACAAAGCACATATTGAAAATATGGGATGCTGAAAAGGGGGAGGGCTGTGTGGTTATTGTGCCTATGTCAAGGTTGTAAAGAGGGTTTTTTCTTCCTGATTCACTTTGCTGTTGGAAAATGGCTGAGAAATAACCGATCTTATTGCTGCATTCTCAGGAAAGCAGCAGGCTCTGGCGTCACAATGACGGCACTTCAGGCCATGACATCACTTCTGGTGGGTCCTGGACAGATTCTCATTCTAAAAAGTGGGTCCTGCTGCTAAAAGGTTTGAACTAAACCACAGTATACTAGAGGCCTACTTGCAGCAAAACATTGGCTGGATCTTTAAAATCCATATGCAAACCTTGGCTTTTTCTCTCCATCATTCGTACGCCTCCATCCAGCTGTGCTCATCATCCTTCCAAATCTGCCATCCTAACTCATGTTCATCCTCTGTCCTGCTCTTGCCCTAAGTCCTCTGGACCACCCCAGGGGCATAACTAAAGAACTGCAAGGGGTGCAATTGCACCAGGCAACAGGCTTTAGGAGGGCAAAGCTTGACACTAGTGAGCAAAATTGTGAAAAACATTTGCCCAACCTTGAACCCTCTAGGTACACCACCAGTACATCAGTGTTGGGAGAGTTAAAACAGATAAAAGGAAATTTTTTACCCAGTGGGTAATTATGCTATGGAACTCCATGCCACAGGAGGTGGTAATGGCATCTGGCGTAGATGCCTTTAAAAAGGGATTGGCGATTTCTGGAGGAAAAGTCCATCATGGGCTGTTGGCCATGATGGGTGATGCAACCTCCTTACATTAGTAGTAGGCTACCTCAGAATGCCAGGTGCAAGGGAGTGGCAACAGGATGCAAGCATCTTGTTGTCTCTTGCCTCCCTGGGGCACCCGGTGGGCCACTGTGAGATACAGGAAGCTGGGCATTTGGCCTGATCCAGCAAGGCTCTTCTGATGTTCTGGTGTCCCACCCTCCCCTGCCCCCTTCCACTCCCCACAGCAGGCTTACCTGCTCTCTCAGGCCTCCCAACGTCCACTGGTGCATGTGGGGAGGCTCTGTCAGATTGCACTGCTGCAAAGTGCTTTCTGGCTGCCTTGCAGCAGCCCGTGCTGTTGGAACATGGCGCCAGCCCTCCCTTGCATTGGGCTGCTAATGTGCCTCAGCCAGCTGACCTCCCGCATACCCTCAGGGTTGGCGTAGGGAAGCTCAGGCCATCAAGTGATGAGCTGCTCTTGTGAGTCAGGGTGGGAACACCCCAGAGAGGAACAGACTGTGGCTTGCTCTCTCCTCTGGGCAGAGGCGGATTTACAGGGAGGGCAGAGCTCTAAGTGTTGCAAGGAGCCTTACCCTGCCATGTCAATCCCTCCTCTCCCTTGCTGCTGTAGCTAAGATAAGCAATGCCAAGATGTTGCTGTTCCCTGTGAGGATTGGCTAAAACGGTGCAGGACGGGAGTGATTTCCACTGCAAAGTAAGGCTTCTTGCAAAACTTAGAGCTCTGCCCTCCCTGTAGAGACGCCGCTGCCTCTAGGTCAAATGCCTGCATTAAAGGGGGTGGAGTGGTGAGCAAGGCCCATGAGAGGGGGTGCGGGAGGGAAATTGTCCCTGGACCCAGAGTCGGAAAGGAGCCAAAAGAGGGAGCTGGAAAGTGTCTGGAATCACATATTATGTGAGGTCTTGCATTTGCCTTTTGGGAAAACCCACATTATGATCCAGTGGAGAAGGGAAGGGACCCAAAAGAAGTTTTGGACCTCCTGATCAAATTCCTCTCAGAGGCCCTGTGTGAGACTTGGCCCACCGCAGGGTTTCTTGCTGATAAATAAAGTGGCCCAAGTGATAATCTGAGCACCTGGTCTCGTGTGTTTATTGGGGTGTACCAGGCAAAGACTTCTGCCTGAGACCGGGGAGGGGTTCTGCCAGTCCGAAACTGACCTAGAAGCACCAGTGGTCGGATTCAGAGCGCAGTCCTAGCCTGGAGTTAGGCCGGCACATGGGCCGCCGTAAAGTATGTTTGGACCACTGATTGACAGAGAGGCCAGCAAAAAGACAGGCACAATCCTGCCTGACTCCAAGAGGGGTCCAAACCCGCTTACAAGGTGGCCCTTGTGCCGGCCAAACCTTACTGGCCTAACTGTGCCAGCCTAGCCCCAGGTTTAGGGTTGCACTCTCGGAGTAAGGCAACTGTGTTCATCTTACTCCTACTGGCCTTCCAGTAGGCTGGATAAACACATGCGTGGAAATGTAGATGTTAACCTAGACTGCTAAAATACTCTTTCGCTAGCCTTATATTCCAAGATAACTACTGGCTGAATTTTTTTTCCTTATCTCCCCCACCCAGTAAATGGTCATCTCCTCTGTAGTCTCTGGAAAGTTGTGCAGTCTTTGCTATGGCATGAAAGTAATTGTGCGAGTTTCTCACCTATGAACTGGCGAGACGGGGGATTGGAGCGAGGGGTGATAATAGGAGCGCTACCAAGTCCTCAGCCCCCCATTTCACTCCAAATTAGACAAGTCTAAGTCCTCACAAGTACGGTTGCCCTTTGACAGCCCTCCCTGCTCCAGCCTGAGAAAAGCACTGGGAACGGGGCTCTCGATCACAGCAGGAATGCGTTTATGATCATGCATTGCTCGAGTCTGTTTTCATTTCCCATTTCATGCAAAATGCTGCAGTAATCCCTTTAGAATTCTCCGCAGCTTAAACCTCAGAGGCTCCTCAAGGCCGCCTCTTCATGTCTCGAGAGCACTTCAGCCCGCATACGCCTCATATTCAACAGGTAAAGCCTACATTGTTCTATAGAGAAAGCTGGAAATAATGTAAAATTAAAGATTTTAATCTTCACGGAGGAACTCAGACTGTCCTCCGCTGTCCACAAAGAAGCAAAAAGTCTACTTACTTTTAAGGAGCAAAAATTATAGCAGTGATTGACAGAGAACCATCAAGAACTATGCTAGTGAGAATTTGATTATAAAAATTGGATTAATTGTGAAAAAGGTAAAAAGAATTCATGGCATTTTAAAAATGTCTCTCTCTCTCTCTCTCTCTCTCTCTCTCTCTCTCTCTCTCTCACACACACACACACACACACACACATACCCTAAATGAAAGGATTTAATAGCAATTAGAGCTAAGACTCAACAAACTGGCTGATAAAAAAAAAAAGCTAAATCAGGCTACAGCTGTCCAAGGAAACAGGGTGCTTGAGAGCATAAGGTGACTGACAATTCTATTCAACTGATGTCTATTTTGCTTGCGTTTTTATACATTGCGGCTGCAATTCTATACACTCTTTCCTGGGAGTAAGCCCCATTGAACACAATGGGACTTACTTCAGAGTATACCTGCATAGGCTTGTGCTCTGCATCTCATTCTGTCCTCCAGGGGCTCATATTAAGGAGTTGCACTGAATTCAGTGGGCCCCTTAGCCTGCACCCTCGGATGAAAGCCCCACAGTTCATTGTGCAATGTAGTTCTCTGCATATTTATTCAGGTTCACATTAGGTGTGCTCTGGTAAGGATCTTTGCTCTAGATTATTCAATACCAGATTCCGCTCAGCTGATGAAAATGGAGTGCCTTTGCTCTGGAACAAGGAGCAGCTCTTCTCCCACTCAAAGAAGGGGGAGTCTGTCTTGATGAAGGAAGACCGTGCAGAACCCACTCAACAGGGTGTCCATCGAAGGAAGTGCTCTCAGGATTGCAGCCCTGCTAACTTCATAAGGTTTTGCAGGCCAACCCAATGCCTGTTCGCACCTGATTCCCTTACGAACATTCCCTTACCTTGGAGAAGTTCCCATGACTACCCCTCCACCGCTGTATGTAGCATGTGCCCCACTAGCACAGCTGCATCAGCACTGTAAAGTTGGATAGGATTGGGCCTGAAATTTTCCAGTATCCTCTGTTTCCATACGTATTTTTAATGCAATCCAATCCCTGTATGAGCTCCATGCAAAGATCTTGTGAATACAAGGAGAGGATCTGTGTGACCCTAGAAGCATGCCCAAGACAAGACACTGCTTCTGCAATTGTTTGCTCGTTCATTGATATGACCCTCACTTGCTCTTACTCTCTGTGGATCTCAATTACGTTCAGTGACATGGAGCTCCATCCTCACCTGGAGTTAGGCCAGCAAAGTTTGGCTGGCATAAGGGACACCATAAAGTCTGTTTGGACCATTCTTGGAGTCAGAGAGGCCGGCACACAGACATGCGCCATCCTCCCTGACTCCGAGAGTGGTCCAAACGCACTTTACGGGGGTCTTGGTGCCAGCCAAACTGTGCTGGCCTAACTGTGCTGGCCTAACTCCAGGTGAGGATGGTGCCCACAATCTCCTTGCTGTTTGCCTACCTGAATTCTTTTTCTTTGCCTTTCACATTTCTACTTATTTTTTGAAAAAGAAAATTCACACCTTTGATTTCCAATGAAGGCTTCTGATGTGGAATAATGATGAACAGCAATTTCCCTACTGGAGACCGTGGTTTTGAAACCCAGCTTGAGCTGAAGTTTTGCTAAATTTGGTCTTGTCATTTCACTCCTGTTGCTGAATAGCTGCAGGAGGGGAAAAATAAATTAACACTGCTACCTGTAGGAGTACTGCTCAAACTGACATGAGAAAGGGCTCAGTAATGTGCTCTATGTGGGCACATTAAGGCATTAAAGTAGGAAGAGGAGACACACCTCAAAGCAAATCTGGGCATTAGGGTGGAGGAAGGCAAGCACAAGCAGTTGTGTTTAGCGGACGGGGAGCTTTCATTTGCGATGTGCTAAGGTCAGCGTTTAACATAATGTTTCAAGTTCTCTACAATAAAAGCTGTTGGATGTCATTTAGCATCAGTTAAAATCCTCAAACGTTTCCCTTGTTTCAAATGCCATTTTTAAAAAAATATACTTTTGATGCCAACTTTATGTAAAATGATCTGTTATATTTAGGGCACAATCCTAACCAGCTTTGCAGCACTGGGCTAAGGGCAATGCAGTGCCAAGGAGAGGGCACAAACATTCCCTTATCTTGAGGAGGCCTTTGTGACTGCCCACCTCAACAGCAGGTTGCAGCAGATGCCCCATTGGCACAGCAGTGTCAGTGCTGGAAAGTGGGTTTGGATTGCGCCCAGAGTTGATTCAATCAGTCCAGTTAGGGAGATATTTGTACAGAAGCTTCATCTGCATTTGGATTCCTGCACTGGATTAGTCAGTCAGTCAGTCAGTGAATTTGCAGTGGTTTCCCAAACTGTGGGTTGGGACCCACCAGCGAGTCATGAGCAATAGTGTCAGCTTACCGGTACGCTGGGCGGGTCTTCCGGGTGATCGGCAGCGCGCTCGCTGCGTTCCATTGCGTAATGGCGAAAGCCCGCCCGCTACAGCTTTCGCCATTACGCAACGGAACGCAGCGAGCGCGCTGCCGATCACCCGGAAGACCCGCCCAGCGTACCGGTAAGCTGACACTATTGCTCATGAGCCAATTTCAGATGGGTCACAAAGCACCTAGAGCAGCCATATTGAAAATATGGGGATTCTGGAAAGGGGGAGGGCTGTGTGGTTGTTTTGCTTGTGTCAAGGTTGTAAAGAGGTTTTTCTTTCTTTCCGATTCACTTTGCTGTTGGAAAACGGCTGAGAAATAACCCAACTTACTGCTGCATTCTCAGGAAAGCAGCCAAACAGTTTGAGAACCACTGATTTGTTCCATTTTTACACTGCCTTTCTCCAAAGAGCTCAGGGTGATGTACATAGATTGACTCCCCCCCTTGTCCTCCCCACAACCCTGCAAGGTAGGTGAGGCTGAGAGAGAGAGAGAGAGAGAGAGAGAGAGAGAGAGAGAGAGAGAGAG